>SJXQ01009007.1:0-23260 GCA_006408695.1 Aepyceros melampus
TAAAATATAAAATAAAATTGTTTGCTATATAATTAATATAAATTTTAAATTAACATATTTTATTACTAATTTATCATCATTAATAAACATTTTAATTTTTAAATTAATAAATAACATTGGAATGAAAAATAATCCACCTTCCAGTATGGGTCACTGGGTTCGATCCCTAGGGGAGCTAAGATTGCACATGCCTTGGGGCAATTAAGCCTGCCTGCTTGCCACCAACAACTACAGAGAAGCCTGTGGGCCACAATGAAGGATCCTGCGTGCTACAATGAAGATCCCGCGTGCCACAGCTAACAGCTGACACAGCCAAATAAATATTTTTTAAAATAAACAACTGACAAAATAAAAAAGAATAGCAGGCAGTTATACAAACACCCTGTTGGTTCTGTTTCTCTGAAGAACCTTGATTAATACAAGTACCTTTCTGATTTCTGGGAAAGTAGACTGCCATTCCCCATGTATGGTATTTGTCCAGGTCCAGAAGTGACCCAAGGTGCCAGAACATTCAGGTATAGGGTGGCTGGCCTGGATGTAGGATCACAGCAAGGGGAGTGACCCAGCCCTCCCAGTGAGAGGCTGGTCAGACCCAGGGAGCAGAGCCACGTGGGCCCCAGTGAAGCTGGGTGGTTTTGATTGTGCCTAGGATAGAATAAGTAGCTACAGGTTCAGGATGTGGAATCCAAAGAAATCTAAGGAGCATGAACTGTATCTGAAATTGACCCGAAGTTGACTTCAAGCACCTATTATCTAGACTTTTAATGTTGAAGGTAAAACGTCAGGATATCTTCAGAAAACTCCACTGTGTACAACTGACTCAATGACTAACACCCTAAATTTTCTCTAACTCCAGATGATTCTTCAGATATCTAGAAGATAAATCAATGATGTATTATTCAGCTTATTTTAAATCACATTCAAAAACTGCAACAGTACGGCCTCCGGCCAAGTCCCAAGGATGAATCAAGTTACCCATTATGACACTGGCTTGACAGAAATTGCATACAATCTTTAAAAATTGAAATGATCATCATAAATTTTGAATATCACTTTTTACTAGTGAGCAATCTTTTAAAATTTTCACTAAAATTTCAGCTCACAAGTATGCCTAACACTGATAAGGGGTCCAACGAGGCTGAATGTGAAAGTCGCTCAGTTGTGTCCAACTCTTTGCAACTACATAGATTGTAGCCCACCAGGCTCCTCTGTCCATGCAATTCTCCAAGCAAGAATACTGGAGCCATTCCCTCCTCCAGCGGACCTTCCCAACCCAGGATCATATCCAGATCTCCCACCTTGCAGGCAAATTCTTTACCATCTAAGCCACCAAGGAAGCCCAGTGAAGCTGAAAGTATGAGAAAAACTACCTTCTTTATATCTGTGAAAAAATCACACAAAAACTTGTATCAACTGCCCTTCTGAGTTATCAGATTTAAATGTTAACTCACTGTTGAGGGTCCTGAAAGCAAGAGACATTGCTATACTAATAGCTAAGATATTTCATAAGGCCTTGATAGTGGCTCCCAGGAAGGCTACGAGTACATTAAAGGCAATTAGAAATACAAGCTATCATCACCATTATGTTTCCAGTTGATGCTCCCAGAAATCAGATCTCACAAGGTATTTAAATATTAAAACCTAAAAACATGCTCTTGGGACTTCCCTGGCAGTCCAGTGGTTAAAAACCCATAATTCCATGACTTTTCTGGTGGTTCAGTGGTTAAGACTTCATCTTCCAGTGCAGGGAGTACAAGTTCAATCCCTGGTTGGAGAGCTAAGATTCCACAGTCTTTGTGGCCAAAATACCAAAACAGAGGCAATACTGTAACAAGTTCAATAAAGACTTTAAAAATGGTCCACATCAAAAAAACAAAAAGAAGAAGAATCATACTTCCATTGAAGGGGGCACAGGTTTGATCCCTGGTCTGCATGGCAAAAATCCTGTATGCCATATGATTTGGCCAAAAATAAAATAAAAATAAAGATAAAAACTTGCCCTTCCCCCAAATGAATAACATCAATAGATAATCAATGGAGATTAAATAAACAGTTTGAAGATCTCTTTACCCCTATAACACACAGAAAACTGGCATTGGGAATGGAGATGATGATAAAAATGATAAGCTGCATGCAGTGAGTGTTTACTGAGTTCTAAGCTTTATGCTAAGCACTTACTTTCATTCTAACCTTAGTATTACTATTTCAGACTTAGTCTGTTTGTGCTGCTTAAACAGAAAAACCATAGAATGGGTAGCTTATAAACAATGAAAATTTAGTTCTCACAGTTCTGAAGGCTGGAAGTCTGGGATAAGGGGGCCAGTATGGCTGAGTTTTGGGGAAAGTCCTCTGTCTGGCGGTGGACCTCTAGTTACATCCCTAACTGCAGAGAGAAGACGCAACCTCTCTCATGACTAGTGGAAGCACACTAATCCTATTCATGGGGACTCCATCCTCATGACCTCATGTAATCCTACCTCTCAATACTATCATGCTGGGGTATAAGGGTAGGGGTAACGTTTCAACATATAACTACGGGGACTCAAACATTCAGTCCTGCAAGGTAGGAATCACTGTTCCCAGTTAACAGATGAGAAAACTGAGCAGAAGAACTGTTGAATAAATTACCCTTGGACTTGTTAGTTTTATAGGTCCAAATAGAGTGTGTCTTACTCCAAACCCATCTGGATATGATCCTGGCTTGGGAAGGTCCGCTGGAGGAGGGAATGGCTCCAGTATTCTTGCTTGGAGAATTGCATGGACAGAGGAGCCTGTCCTGCATAGATTGGGCTACAATCTATGTAGTTGCAAAGAGTTGGACACAACTGAGCGACTTTCACATTCAGCCTCGTTGGACCCCTTATCAGTGTTAGGCTTACTTGTGAACTGAAATTTTAGTGAAATTTCAGGAAAGATTCTGTGGATTGCTGGAAATCAAGAGCCTCTAGAAGAGGCTGGGAGTCATGCGTCCACTAGAAATAAAAAATAAGCCCAGGAAATGGAGAAAATAGACAAGTCAACAAGAATTGTGCAATTGTGACTGATAAACATGTAGGACATGTTTATAGTCACAATTGCACAATTCTTGTTGACTTGTCTATTTTCTCCATTTCCTGGGCTTACATGTTTATCATTTATTTGGTCATGAAAGAAAAAGACAGCCCTTGGGACCCCAACAAGAGCACCAGAGGGCACAGCTAGGATTAATAAGAGGATTTTTCAGGCATCATAAATGGGCAGATTTTCATAACCTCTAAACTTCAGCAGCATGCAGTAGGGAAGAGAAAAAAGGGCTAAAGTATACCTTATATCAATTAAATATATTCCTCTTAAACTCAGTGGTAAAGGTGGAGCTCCATATTTCCAATATTTTAGAATTTGGGGAGAAAAGGGATTATACCAACTCAGGCATATTATATAAGTTGGGTTTTTTTTTGGCCACCCACGTGGCTTGTAGGGATTTTAGCTTCTTGACCAGGGATTGAACCTGAGCCTCAGCAGCGAGGGCACAGAGTCTAACCACTAGACTGTCAGGGAATTCCCTATATAAGATTATTTGAGTGAAAAAAATGGGTTTATTCTGTTGTTACTTTAATAACTTTTAAATTAGCCACCTAGCTCATTAATTTTCAGTCTCTGGATTTTCTAAATTATCCATTTAAGATTAGGTTTCCCTATACGCATTGCTAGGAGAAGGCACTGGTGAACCACTCTAGTCCTCTTGCCTGGAAAATCCCATGGGCAAAGGAGCCTGGTGCGCTGCAGTCCATGGGTCGCTAAGAGTCGGACACGACTGACCGACTTCACTTTTTCACTTTTCACTTCATGCATTGGAGAAGGAAATGGCAACCCACTCCAGTGCTCTTGCCTTGAGAATCCCAGGGATGGGGGAGCCTGGTGGGCTGCCATCTATGGGGTCACATAGAGTCGGACACGACTGAAGTGACTTAGCAGCATATGCATTGCTGTAGCTAAGTCTTCAAATTTTTTATTTGTTACATTTGTTTTTATTTTTCAGTTCTATGTATTTTGAATTTTCTGAGTTCCTTTTTAACCTGTGAATAATTTAGCAGTTTATTTTAAGATTTCTAGCATATAAGATTTTCACGGTCATTTTTTACAAACCGATTTGAATTTTAATTGCACTGTAGTCAGAAATTGTGGTTCCAATTTTTCAAAATGTATTAACACAAACTCTGGACTATTAAGTAGTCAATTTTCATAACATTTTGTACAGCATAAAAAATGTACATTCTCTAGTTGTTTTATGGGATCCTATATATGTTCATTAGATCAAGTTTGTTAATTGTATTATTCAAAATTTATCTATCTTTACTGATATTTTCTGTTCTGGAGGACAGCAGAACCACGTTTGGAGTGCTCTATGAGAAAGGGTGCCCTAAAAATTTATATTAAAAAAAGAATTTATATTCACAAATTTGCTCTTCTTAAAATAAAGCAGAGGGCAAATATGCTCCAGCATGAAAGAGCTCAAATGAAATAACTATGAGTTCTTCTTGAAAAAGAAGACAATACAAAATTCTCTGATAACAAAATGCAGCCATGCAAGAATGGGTAGAATCAAAACAAAACATTTTAGAAAAGAAAGAGCCCTGGTGAGTATCGACTATGGTGACAGACCACCTGGGCTGGAATCAAATCTCTCTGTGACCATGGACAAGTCATTTAAGCTCTCTGTACCTAAGGCTCCTCATTGTAAAATGTAGACAAGAGATGAACTGAAGTCTTAAGATTTTCTAAGACTTCATTTGGCTTATACATGAAATGAAATTAGAATAGGGCTTGGTAAAGAAAATGCTGTTAGCTGTATATGTGAAGCTAGTATTTCATTTTAGAAAACAAGGCTAAACAGCTATGAGGGCTGTTACTACAAATTAGAATATGAGGAACCTCACAGAATTACCAAGAAGACTGCATAGTAAACTTCATAACTAAGAACTTCCAAAATAATGTTTTAAGATGGATCTGGGGAACTCCCTGGCTGGCCAGTGGTTAGGACTCAGTGCTCTCACCGCCAAGGGCCTGCGTTCGATCCCTGGTCAGGGATATAAAATCCTACGAGCCAAAGAATGTGGCCAAAAAAAAAAGAGACTGGTTTAGTGAGGACAGGCCTATTGCCACTGCCAAGCTGCCAAGAACTGGAAGGGGCAGTTTCTGACCCCCAACAGCCCCAGCACCACTGGACACTGGGGTCTATCACTAGCAGCACTGACCCTGGAGCTCCTGAAATTTGATCTTGCTGCAGTGGCCCCCAGAGAGTACACAGAATGAGTGAGTCTTGATCACACGCCATATCCAAGATGCAAGGGAAACTGGGAAGTGAATAGCGGCATTTACAGCTTTGTAGGCCCAGGTGGGCTCTGTCTGCTACCCAGACTCCTGTGAAAGAGAATTTCCCAAGCATAACACAGGACTCAGAGGCTGGGCAGCCTTAAAGAATGACCTATCTCCTCTGCAGCAAACTAAGTCAGTATAGGGCATGAGTTCTATACACAGAATGCCTAGGGGCAAGTGCTCTGTAACTGTGGCCAAGTTAATTAAACTGTAGGAGCCTTCATTTCATCTGTAAATGGAGATAATAATAGTAGCATTCTCAAAGTGCTGCCCTAAAGATTAAATGACTTAGCGACTGAACAGCAACATTAAATAAGTTAATTCAAGTGCTCAGTAAATGTTAGGTATATTAAAGTGATTCTTCTTCATCTTCTTCTCCTTCTGCTTCCCTTCTTCTTCCTCTGCTCCTTCCTCCTCCTCCTTTTCCTTCTTTCTCTCCACTCCTTCACGAGTGCAAAGTCAATTCAGTTGTGTCCAACTCTGTGTGACCTCATGGACTGTAGCCCACCAGGTTCCTCTGTCCATAGGATTCTCCAAGCAAGAATACTGGAGTGGGTTGCCATTTCCTTCTGTAGGTGATCTTCTTGACCCAGGGATGGAACCTGGGTCTCCTGCATTGCAGGCAGATTATTTACCATCTGAGCCACCAGAGAAGCCCAGTGAAGGGAGAAGAAAGGAGAGGGGAAATTAAAGTATGTAAATACACAATAGCAGAGAAGAAAACATGAATTGCTGAGATTGTTCTTACTTCCACAATGATGTATAAATACTACGGTTATATTTATGGCTTGTTTTCCCACCGTCTATCCCACATTCCCTTGGTTTTCCATCAGCATCTCAGCTGGTTTGGATTTTTGCCTGAAGAAGTGAACCAAACCTTAATTTCTGTGGGAGCTGAGCCTTCTGTGGTCCAGTTGCTATTGAGTTACTGTGGTTTTCCACTTACATCTACCACTGGCAGTGGCGGAGGCAGTCCAGTGATTCCCTTGAGTCCCATCCATATTCCTTCTTCCCCTCCCTGTGTGCCATGTTGCCAGTTGGGTTCTCTGAAAGTAGATACTGAGATGAGAGTTTGGGGTGCAAGGTGTTTATTAGGGATCAACACCAGTGATGTTAAGGAGCCAGAAGTAGAATTGAGCAGGGGAGCAAAACTGCAGTATAAACCTGGCAAAGCCTAAGCCAGCCTGGTGGGGAGGGAGCTCTGAAGGAAGTGTTGCCAGTCGCTCAGTCACCAGCTATCCCAGGAAAGGTGTGGCATGTGCAAGGTGGCTCTTGGCAGCTAAAGGTCTGATATCTGGAAGCTGACTGCACACCATATTGTCTGTAGCTGGGCCAAAAGTCCTTCCTTCAAAGGGATCTACTGGGCTTATCTCTTTTTCACAGGCAGCAACTTCATTTCTTCTTAGGAGCCAGGCACAATCACCCCATCAACATCATGAACCCCTCTTTTTATGTCTGTTCAGCCAATGGCATGTGGAAACCTTACTTCTGATCCTTTAGAACCATAATTGCATCTGCTTGTGGAAGCATTCTTCCCCCTTGGCATGACAAAGCACAGAACTTTGAAGATGGACAATGAAAATTTTGCAACTAGGTCACTGAGTGGAATGCTCAGAGGTGCCTCCTCCACCTCCTTTGTCATTTGCAGCATAGAACTAAAAATATTGTAGTTTTAGGAAAACAGATTGACCTGTTTATGCTAGAAATGGGCTTCTAAAAAAAATCTAAATGTAAGTCAAATTGTGGCCAACTGAATTGAATTTAAATGCATTTGAGGAACTCACAGTGTAAAGGAAATATTCAGCAAAATTATTTTTATTAATCAAATAGTCACTCTTTCATCCCTTAACTCACTTTTCCCACTTGCTCTCTATCTCCATCAAATTAAAATATTTTATCAATTAACATGTTTGACATTGAGTTTCAAAAGTAATACACACCTGTACTGTTAACTACAATTTAATATCCCATAATGTTTCCTGGCAATACTGGTTTCTTGTTCCTGACAAGACACCCTAGGGCTTATGAAATTACCCCAGCAGGAGGTAATAGAAAAATGAATATAAAACCTTTTTGTTAGTGAATGAGAAAGTTAAACAAATGCCCCTATGAAAGGGTACTCAGCACTTAGTTTCATTAAGAAAACTGCTCAGTAGCCTAAAGAGTTAAGGGGAGATTTTGTGTACGATTACTGCTCATCACCATGGAAGGTAGAATGTTTCTAAGTTTTAGGAGTCAGATAAGTAAGTATTTTTAAATCTTTATGATTTTATTTTAATTTCCTTATGCTATGGTTCTTAATAGATGCTTTAAATTTCTCTTAATCTTACCAAGACTTTATGGTTTTGCTTTTGCGGTGTTATGTAATATTTTTTATTAACTCCACTTTCTGTCTGTCAGACCAAGAGGATATAAAATACCTTCCTCCCAAGGAGCTCACAATCTCATGGGTATGCAGAAAAGTAAATTAAAAGTTATGGCGGTGCCTTAATAAAGGTATGCACAAGATTGCCTGAAAGAGAGCCACCAAGGGCAGTCAGGAAAAGTGGCACCTGGACATGTCACTCAAGCCAAGATGTAAGGCGACAGGAAGGAGCTGAGAACGTGCTTCTTTTGCTCCTTCTTGATCTTTCAGTTGTAAGAAAGCTCCTTTAGTTTGTCCCTGCGAAGATAAGGAGTCAGCCTTCTTTCACCCCTACCGCATGCACTCCCATTCTGCCACTCCCCTGCAAGACTCATATCAGAATTCTGGTTAGATTAACTTCAATATTTACATTAAAGTTACAATGCAAATGCCATCCATAGTTGAGCCATTTGGCATTCAGGATAATTTTTCTTTTTTTTTTTTCCTTATCAATTTTTTTTTTCATTTGCTGGTTTTTTCAGTCACAAAACATTCTATTTAGATCTCTACATCTCTACTCCAAAAAAAGGTTTATTGGTTTCACCTTCATCTATTCTAGAGTCTTAAGGCCTGCACCACATCCATCATGGTTGCCCTCCACGCTGGCGTCATCAGCCTGCACTCCAGCAACCCATAGACTTGGACTTCTTCACCCTCATGCTGAGAAAGGATGGCCCTTTCTCCCTCTCTTAATTTACTCCCTCATGTTGGAGGACACACTTCTTGACACCTTGAGAAAGAGTGTATGAGAAGTAAAATATTAGGAAATGGGACTGGGGAGGAAAAGATAGATTACCAAGGAACCTGAAGACACTTTGCGATGAGCTGGCTGTATCCATTATTTTGATTGTAGTATGATTCATAGCTTCCATATGAGAAAACTCATCAAATTGTGTGTAGTATACTATATGTCAATTATATTTCAAGTAAGCTACAAGAAAATAAGAAGAGGGAAAAAAATGCATATAAACTTCAAACGTTTATTAACATATTATTAGCAAGTCTGTGGGGAAACAGGGTATTTTTGAATAGCCTAACACATTTGAGAAGGTAATGGCACCCTACTCCAGTACTCTTGCCTGGAAAATCCCATGGACAGAGGAGTCTGGTAGGCTGCAGTCCATGGGGTCGCTAAGAGTTGGACATGACTGAGCGGCTTCACTTTCACTTTTCACTTTCATTCATTGGAGAAGGAAATGGCAACCCACTCCAGTGTTCTTGCCTGGAGAATCCCAGGGACGGGGAAGCCTGGTGGGCTGCCATCTATGGGGTCACACAGAGTCGGACACAACTGAAGCGATTTAGCAGCAGCAGCAGCAGCAGCAGTGGCAACACATTGCAGTTGGGAATGCAAATGGTACAACCTCTACACAGAAGACTTGAGGACATCTAAGCAAACTACAAATGTAGTTAACCTCTGGCCCAGTAAGTCACTTCTTGAATCAAACAAACGTTAGCAGAAATACTGAAGGATGTCTGTATGTAACTGTTCGTTGAAGCACTATTGGTAATAGCAAAAGACTGGGATCAATCTAAAGGTCCATCTGTAGAAATACTGATAAGTATTGGCACAGCTGAGTAGTGAAGCGCTACTCAGTTGAGAGATAAAATTAAGAAGTTCTCGGTACACTGCTATGGAGTAATCATTAGGATGTATTGTTAAGTGATGATATCAAGTTAGTAAACATTGAGGATATTGCTACTTTTTGTTCCTGGTAATGTTCTATTACCTGATAATGTTCTGAGTGGTAGTTACATGGGGTGCATAAAAATGTAAAACTTCACTGAGCTATGTATTTTAAGATTGGGGCACATGACCATATGTATCCTAAATCTCAATTTAAAACTGAGTAAAGAGTAGACAAGAGGAAATGGAAAGAGACTTGGGGCCACAGAGAAGCACTAGCTAAAACAGATTGTACTGTCAAGGGAGAATTTTTCTCTCCCTCCTTTTTTCATTCCTTTCTTCTTCCCTTCCTTTGTGTAATAGGAAAGACTCACACATATGTAAAAGCTGATTGCTGATGAGAAACACTAGTTAAAAATTGAAATTGACTCTGTATAAGAAAAAGAAAGTATAATCCACAGTGTACGATCTGTGGAAAGTTGGGAGGGTATGCAAATCCAAGTACAAGTAGAGGGATTGTCCTTAGAGGAAGAACATTTCTATTATTTCAATAGGGGAAAAGGAGGCTGGAATGGGGGCAGTGACAGGAATTTTGTAGGATGAGGGACACCAGGCGCAATTGTGCCGTGTAAAGGAGCTAGGTGGGTAGGATATGCAGCTGGGGAGAAGAGAGAGGTAGTTGTAGAATCTACAAAGTAGAAAGGATTTGAATAGTGTTACAGGGAATGGGAGAGTAGGATGTAAGCTGAACGGGAAGCCTAATAGGATTGTCAGATACTAAGGGCCTAATTGACACTAAATGATCATCTGGCTTTCTCCAGCAGGGCTCAATGGAGCAGAAAGTTGGCTCCAGCCACAGTGGGGTTTTGCCAGATTGGTACAAGCAAGAAATAAGGACGCTTAGATAATTGGCCAAGCATGTTACTAAAATGATGAATCATTCAGTCTAAGATGGATAAACAGGGAAGCAAAGAAAGCAGAGGGCTGATTAATTAGAAACAAACAGAAGGCTTGAAGGACTGACTTTCCAGAGGTTGAAAAACAGTTGTAATGGACTGGTGGAAAGCTGTGAGTCAGCACTTTCTAAAGTGTGCTCTGAAGAATATTACCATGTAAGTGGCTCATGCACTAATAATGCAGCATTCAGATTCTCAGACATCTTGCATAACATTTACTGTGTTTAACCAAGCACTCCTGAACCCCTGAATTACTAAACCTCTTTGAATGTAACATCTACTAACACTTTCTAAACCTGTGTTCTTCCAAACGTGTTAGCAATTCTGCTTTGTATGTCACATGCTGAAATTTTTGCATTAAATGGGATGAAGTGAATATTATCACAGCATATGACCATAGTTTTATCTGTCTTAATGTATTTCAATATGAAAAGGTTATTTTCCTAGTAAAAGTATGTATAAGAGTACAGCATATTTTCAGAAAGTTGAGCAGGGTATGGTTCATGAGGTTAATACTGTTCAGTTTACCTTTATTCTGCTATGAAGGTGATTAAAAGACAGCACTATTGTGTCAGATAATTAGAGCCAAATTTAACCACTAAGATTATCTTAGTCTGCATTAATACTACACCTCATTTTGACCATTAAACAGCCTTCTGTTAAAACTAATTATATCCCAGCTGAAGAAAAGACACTGAATAATAAAAGTCCTGAGGTTAATCACATCAAATGTGTATTTCTAGTCTTTAAACCTCAAAATAAGATTTCTACTATATACAGTAAGAAAAATAAGGAACAGCCATTGAAATAGATAAATAGAAAAGTCTCTTTTCTTTCACTACCTTTATTTAAGAACAATAAAATGTAAATATCTGATGTAAGCTGAATTAATGTGTTTGCGCCCAGCCCTAAGGGAGGGTACACTTGCCTACCTCACTGACACTAGGCTTGGCCAGTGAAATGTGAACGGAAGTGACATGAGTTACTTATAAGCAGAAATTTTAAGAGTCAGTGAATGATTCACCATGGTCTGTTTTCTACTGCCACAAGACTAGCAATGTTCCAGATAGAGGCTGCTCTGTCAGCCTGACTTCCTAGATAAAGGTAACACAGAGCAGATCCTCAACTAATTCTGAAAAAATGAGTCACGTGAGCAAGAAATACCAAGTTTGGGGGGTCGTTTATTACCACAGTTTATACTGACTCTTACAGAAATCACATTCTCCACACTCTACTCATTTCCCCAAACCAGCAACTGTTAGTGGACAGAAATAGAAGTAATCACCAGAAAATACAACACCCTTCATATTGCCTCCCAGTGGTGGCAAACTGGTTTCATCACCCCAACTACTCTAATGGACTTAATAATGGCAGACTGGGTACACGACCGAGCGACTGAGCAACTTCACTTTCACTTTTCACTTTCATGCATTGGGGAAGGAAATGGCAACCCACTTCCAGTGTTCTTGCCTGGAGAATCCCAGGGACAGGGGAGCCTGGTGGGCTGCCGTCTATGGGGTCACACAGAGTCGGACACGACTGAAGCGACTTAGCAGCAGAGTCAACTTCATAGAGGACTGCGAAGCCATGTCCTTGCTCAGCAGAAAAGAATGCCATGTTTATCAGTATGTCTTTCAGTAGAAGGGTTATGAGCTGCCCTCCCCGGCCTAAGATACACAACCTATTCTCCCTATCATTTCTGGGTTTGTTTGTTTGCTTCCTTCTCTTTTTTGTGCAAGAGGCATTATTTTTTCAATGCACCCAGAAACAAAATAAATTTTAAAAGGCTAATTTGCTAAAATACTTAGAGCAACAAATAATTTTATTTTATGTACTGATGGAAGGGGAAAAATAGGTTTCTGTCAGAGTTGATTACAGAATTTCTCCTTAGGCAGAGAACTATCTTTGTTGAAAAAAAATCTAAAATGGATTTTTTGGTTATTAGGATGGCCCTCTTGACCACATCTATATGGTTTGCAGAGAGAGGAAAATAGTTAAACTGTTTTACATAAGAAACACACATTTTTGGAGTTGTTGTTGAACCAAAGAGAAGTCCAAGAAGAGGGTAAGATGGGGTCCAGCAACATGGCAGGAGGCCAAGGGAAAGAGAGGACCACAGGAATTTCCCCAAAGTACACAACGGCGTATGGACTTTAAAAAACTAAGGAGGTTAAGTATTCATTTGCAAGTGTTTTGCCCTTATATTCTGTAAGGTAATACTCCTAACCCTAATATACATAATATGCACATACACACACATACACACACACTCCTCTCTGTTATGGGTTGAATTATATCCTCCCAAAATGTAAATGTTGGAGTCCTAACACCCCCCCACCCTGCACCTCAGAATGTGACTTTGGAAACAGGACTTGCAGATGTAATTAAGGTGAGGTCATACTGGAGAAGGGTGGGCCCCTGATCCGGTGGGACTAGTGTCTTTATAGAGAAGAGAAAATCCAGATACAAGGAAAACACCACGTGAAGACTGGAGTTACACTGCTACAACCTAAGGAAGCGCTGGAAACCGGGAGAGAGGCCCGCAGTTATCCCTCCCTAGTATCTTCTGAGCCGACACATAGTCCCACTGCCATCTGGATTTCAGAGTTTTAGCTTTCAGAACTGTGGGACAATAAATTTTTGATGTTTAAGCCACTCAGTTTATATTACTTTGTAACAACAGCCCTAGGAAACACACACACACACACACGCATACACAGGCATGCACTCCATTGCCCAAATCTTTGGTAAACTCTGCAGCACTCACAGCCAGGAACAGTGGCACTCTGGGCGCTGAGGGTTTGTAAGGAGTCCAATAAGTAGGCA
Organism: Aepyceros melampus; assembly: GCA_006408695.1. NCBI lineage: Eukaryota > Metazoa > Chordata > Mammalia > Artiodactyla > Bovidae > Aepyceros > Aepyceros melampus. The sequence goes on from SJXQ01009007.1 coordinate 13,169, forward strand.
GTATATGTAAAAGGAACAGGGCATACAGAAGGCAGAAAGCAGAGTGGAGACCAAGAAAGCAGAGGAAACAGAGAGAAGGGGCAGAGGGAACACAGGCTCTTTCTATTTGTGCTGCCGGAAGAATTTTCAGAGCTACTGGGAAAGTATCTGAGCTACTTACTGCATACGGATGAAGATTTGAGACATTTTTTACTAAATCATAAATGACCAAATGAGCTCAGCAAGCTGGGGAAGTTAGAAACAGCTAGTGGCTGACATCTGGCTCACCCAACTAATGATGTCAAGAGGAAATCTCTGGTTCACTGGCAGTGAGCAATTTAAGGAAACCGGCTCACCGCGCCAACCCTGAAAAGAAAGCAATCCTTGCAACAATCCAGGTTGCTCTGACCTTGGCCTAATGCTCCTGATTCCCTGTGCAGAGCTAATGAGTTTGCTGCTTTGTGGCTTTTAGAGGTAAGGGAAGAGATGAGCTTGGTCTAATGCCTGCTGACTCATAAGACACAGAGGCCCTGGCCTGCCTCTGAAGCGATGTGTGTACCTGAATCCACACTGATTTCTACTTCCTCTCCAGGAAACAGAGGTTGCTAAGGACAGCCAGTTATGCATCCAGAAATGAGACCCAAGAACCCTGTCTCTGCCACCAGGGAAGACAGTGGAAACAAGGAAAGGTCAGGTACATTTCCTCCTAGCCCTCCCCTTTCAGCTCCTCTACAAGCAAGCTGCTAGAGCTACTGCTGTTTCCTACTAAGTAGGGGCTACGCCAACCAGAAGCAGGCTTAATGAAAGGCTGCTTATCCTACATGGGGCATTAACTGAGTGTAGAAGTGAATCAACACACTTCTGCTCTTAAGCAGTGTGCAATCCAGAGTCAGTGTAAACAATGAAATAGAGGACAAGATCAAATGAAATGCAGGCCAGGTGGAGCTAAAGCAACATGGCACAGATGCTCTGAAGAAAAACTGTCTTAGCTGTGTCCCAGGAGATCAAGAAGAGCTCCACACAGAAGGTGACAGGTGAAGTCTAGGAAAAATTTCCAAGGACAGACAATCCAGAAATGGTATTCTTGGCTGAGAGAATCACAGGAGCGGTGATAATGCTTTTTTTAGAGGCTAGAAGTATAGTGTTTTGTTTTTCCCTAAACAAAAATTCCATGCTCAAGAATTTGCACTGTATTTTCTACCTGGTGGAGAAAGCAGTGCAGATTGTACAAGGTAGTTCTAGAACATTTCTATGTTCTAGAAATGTATGTGCAACTTATGGACTCAATCAATAATGAATGCCCTGGTTGTACGCCCCTCATTCTTCCAGGCATCACGGTGCCATAAGGAAGACCAACCACACTCACTCTCAGAGGCTACAATCCATTAAAGAGATAATGCACAGATCCAGAGTTAGAAAGAGAGTTGAGGAGGAGCCTTTCATTAACTGGCCTCAGGAATCCAGAAAGGTAAAGCTGATCAGATAGTGCTTAATGGAGGGAGTGAGCTGGGACTGAGCCAAGAATAAAGTGTAGGATTGGAATCGCAGAAAGATCGGAGAAGCACTTTCTGGGACTGAGCAAGAGGAAGGTGGGACAAAACAGCTTATACAAAGGCTGTTAGTGTAGTGGACTTGAGGATATTTGCTTGGGTTTAGGAAACCATGAACAGAGGCCCTAGCATCACAGGTTTTGCAAGCAGTACTGCTGTGACACTACCAAAACCATTCCTTTCTCCAAACCAATGCAGAGATGCAGGCTACATAAAAGAACACTTTGTATTCACTCTTTCCAAGATATCAACACAACCAAACTTAGCAATGCAACCAGAAAACTGAAAACTGCAACCGGATGCTGAAACACTTTTGTTCGTTTGTGAAATGCACAAATTCATCAGCCTAGAATGTCCTCAAACCTTCTGGAAGCTGCTGTCCAGGAAATGCTAGGTCAGTGCCTAGGCTCTAGGAGGTACCATGGGAGAAATGATCTTACAAAATCATGGCACAAAATTTAAAAAACCAGCACATACCAGCCAAATCCTGCACATATGCCCCAAATTCATACCACTTTAGTAGCATTGACTACAAATGATCTCTTATGTAGGAGGCAGTGTGGTCTCTGGGCAAGTCCCAAAGTTGAATCCTGGCAGCACCACTCACCGTATGACCTAAGTGCTTTGAGCTTCATTTCCTCATCTGTAAAATGATAATAGCACCTACCTCATACTTCTGACACAAAGATGAAATGAGATAATATATGCAAAGCACCTCACAAGATAATTGGCATTGAGTCAGCCCTGGGTAAACTCTGGTTCCCTTTGTTTTTTTCCCATTGGTCTCACACTATTTATAAAACCAGATCAAGAGGGTCAGCATGATTGGGGAAAACTAACCAAAGGAATATGATGTTAATAAGGCTTGAAGACTCAGACCACATTAAAGGTCTCTGAGGCATGGCTAATGTCCAACTTCCGAAAAGGCTCTGGGATTTGCATCTATTCCAAATGTCAGGGCTTGATCAACGCTGTCTCTCCATCACACTCTGCATCAAATGTTAAGACAGGATCTATTATAGAATGCTGGAATAAGGTCAGCATGGCAGGAATAGGGCCCTGCTCCCAGTTCAGGCAGGATGGGAGCCAAGAAGAGGTGACCAAGAGTGCTGAAACAGCTTCCGAAGCTTCCAGAGGTCCAGCTCACGTAGGAGGAGCAGGGGTAGATCTGGTCAAAGAAGCAGTCCCAAGATTCAGAAAAAGTCCCCAACCTAGAGTGCAGCTTGACTGCCAGAAGATCAGAACAAGTTAATAATCCGACTTGACAGGCAGCTCATTTAACATGTGAGTGTGATGCAGGTCAGAAGACAAAAGCGCATAAACAATAGCAGGTAAAATACGAATCAAGCTACTTAGCAAGTCAGGCTGAGATCTACCCATTGCCAAGTCTCTTGGATTCCTACAAGATACCGTCCTCTGTCCCTTTTCTTCCTTCCTTTCAGGCTCCTATTACTTCTTGGGCTTCCCCAGTGATTCAACAGTAAAGAACCTACCTGCCAATGCAGCTATGTGGATTTGATCCCTGGGTCAGGAAGATCCCTTGCAGGAGGCTATGGTAATTCACTCCAGTATTCTTACCTGGAAATTTCCATGGACAGAGGAGCCTGGAGGGCTACAGTCCATGGGGTTGCAAAGAGCTGGACATGACTGAAGTACTGAACACATACGTATTACCTCTTGCTTTTAGGTGGTAGTGATAAAGATTTCACCTACCAATGAGAAGATGCAAAGAGATGTGGGTTCAATCCCTGAGTTGGGAAGACCCCCTGGAAAAGGAAATGGCAACCCACTGCAGTATTCTTGCCTGGAAAATTCCATGGACAGAGGAGCCTGGAGGGCTACCCTGCATGGGTTGCAAAGAGTCAAACACGACTGAGTACATACATACACATCACCTCCTGCCAGCTCAGAGATACCTTAATTTTCTAATTAATTTTCCTCATTGCTCAGCAAATAAAATCTAGATTTCCTAACCTGAAATTCACTGCCCTCCATCATATGATATGACCTCCATCTTCAACCCTGTTCCCTTTCAGGATCTTTATGCTTCAACCAAACTGAAAGAGACACACACTCACATCTCTGTATTTTTCCACTTTAGTGTCTTAGCTTGAGCTGCTGTTTCCCAGCGATTCTCACATACCCTTTGTATTCATTTCCCAGGGCTGCCACAATAAATTATCACAAACTGGGTGGCTTTAAACAAGAGAAATTTATTCTCTCACAGTCCTGGAAGCCATGAGTCCAAAATCAAGGTGCTGGCAGGGTCGGTTCTCTCAGGGACAATCTGTTTCATCCTCTCTCCTAGTGTTTGGTGGCTGCCAGCACCCCTGAATTAGGGCTGCCAGTCTCTGTCTTCATCGCCTCACGGCCTTCTCTCTGTGTCAATGTCTCGAATCTCCCTTGCCTTTCTCTTAAAAGGGCACTTGTCACAGGATTTAGGGCTCCCCCCAATCCAGGATGATCTCATCTCAAGCTCCTTATCTGGATTACACCTACAGTAACTCTTTTTCTAAATAGTCACATTCCCAGTTTGGAAGAGGATGTGTCTTTTGGGGGGCCGCAATTCAACCCCTTGTGGGCTAAGTCGCTTCAGTTGTGTCTGATTCCGTGACCCTATGGACTGCAGCCCACCAAGGTCCTCTGTCCACGGGGATTTTCCAGGCAAGAGTACTAGGTGGGTTGCCATGCCCTCCTTCAGGGGAGCTTTCTGACCCAGAGACTGAACCAGCAGCAGGTTCTTTACCACTAGCACCACCTGGGAAGCCCATTCAACCCCCGCTGTGTTCTTTAATACTTCGCTTTAACGGTGCTTCCTCTGTGAAGAATACCCTGATGGCAATACACAGGAAGTAATCCTTCCCTGTTACAAACTATCAGGACACTTAACTAAATCCTCCTTGGTGTCATTGCATGCTTGTATGCAGGATTCATCTTTGTGTGAGTTATTTCACAAAAAGTAACTTCCAAGTAACTCACACTAAGATGAGTCCTGCATACAAGCATGCAATGACACCAAGGAGGATTTAGTTAAGTTGCAGGCAGATTCGTTATGTCTGATCCACCAGGGAAGCCCAAGAATACTGTAGTGGGTTGCCATTCTCTTCTCCAGAGGATGTTCTCAACTCATGGATGGAATCCAGGTGTCCTGAATTACAGGCAGATTCTTTATCATTTTAGACACCAAGGAAGCCCCTTACTTTCACAGACCTCAGTTTCCTCATCTTTGAAACTGAGATGATAATTACATTTTCTTATAGCACTGTTTTGATTAAAAAAAAAAAAAAACTTTTTTTAGTCACATAACATGCAGGATCTTAGCTCCCCACCAGGAATGGAACCCATGCCCCTTGCAGTGAAAGCATGGAGTCTTAACCACTGGACCACCAGGGAAATCCAAATAAAAAGACACTGAAGGGGCCTTAAAGCAGAGCCTGAAAACAGTAAAATATCAGTAAGTGTTATCATTATTATTATTTTTATTGTGGTGGATTTTATCATTTCCCCTAATATTGTAAGTTCCTTAAAGACAGACATCTCTGTATCCTCCATGGCATCTAAGATGTGTCTTGCAGAGAGTAAAGAATATTGGAGGAAAATGACAGATAAGTTGCCTTGAAAAAGTCATCACAGAGACATATTTGGAAATGTTATGAAGGGTTGAGTGCTCTATCCAGCCCCCCATCAGCAGTGAAGTGCCAAGTCTTCCCCAAAGGTGGGGAGTCTCTTCTTGGCCACTGCCAGGACCTTTCTGCCAACAGCTACTCCCTTTGACTTACAAGAAGCACAACTGGGAGATCTGCCACTCAGTGGCCCTTCTGAGTCAGCCAGCATGTCCAAGGAGAATCCATTTTCATAAAGAACATCATCTGTGGATTTGTCATCCCGGTAATTATATTTTATCATTCTCATCGTACCTCTTAGCATTGATGTGACTCTGAAATAGAAGGGAAGAAAGGGGGTGGGGAGGGGCTGGCTCCCGGTTTAAGGGAAAAGTGACTCAGTAGCCCTAAGCAGCCTTTTCAGAACTGGGTGGGTGTGCTGACTCACCTCCCAAAGGCTGCTCCCCTCAAGGGCCTCTCAGGAATGTGGAAAACTTCACTGCTCTGCTTGTTCTCTCTACACACTATACTCTCCCCGATGGGCTGTTTCTAAAGGGTCAAGGCTCTTAAGAAATGGTTCTTTTCTTTTGTTTTAGAATACTCTAAAGTTTTCTAAAAGATGGTCACCATTAGACGTGAGGGCTGGCAGTCACTACCACTTGGCTGCAGATAATATTCCTGGTAACCCTACCATCATTGACTGGCACTTAGTAAGTGCCAGGAACTGTGTTCTACTGATTATTGCTTGTAATCCTCACCACAAATCTAAGAGAAACCTGTGATTAGCTCCACTTCACAGGGGAGAAACTTCAGGCTTATAGATAGTAAATAACACCTGCAACCGCAATCCTCGTGCAGGATGAAACTAAGATTCCAACTGGATCTAACTGCCAAGTTCAGACTCTGAACCTCTCCTAATATGCATCCACATATTCCTCTCTTCCAAGCAGAGAACAAAAACAATCTTCTTGCATTTCCCAGGTTAGAAATACTGAGGCAGACCCTTCACAGATGGGTAAACAGCTACAATCTCAGAAGTTTACCTGATTTCGCATAAGAAATATAAACACATTTTAAGTTTCCTGAGAATGCATATCGGAATTAAAATTTTAAATGTTATTCTGGAGGCAGGAAAGATAGCGTTGGAGAGTCATTCCCAACTTGCCTCTAATTACACAATATGCAAGCACAGGCATGTGCAAAGATTCATATTTTAGCAAGGTGTGTACAAAGCGTAGGTGAAAGAGAAGACAGAAGCGGAAACCCTTATACATATTTTCCCAAGCAGATGCCGGAAAACCTGATCTGCTGTGCCCGGTAGGGCAGGTAGAGCAGACTTCTGGGATCAGGTTTCCCTGGATGTATTCAGTTTGGGAAACGATAAAGCAACTTTGTCATGCCCAGAATCAGTGCTGATTGACGCGGTTCTGTTTCCATATAACAACTGCCGAAACTATGCTCATACATAACACTTGCTATCTACAGGCTTAAAAGTAATGTATTCTTTATCGTAGAAGCTCTCTAATGGTACATATAGAAAGAAAATAATGAGGATGAATCAAAGAGAAGAGAACTTGTGAGATTTTAACTTTTTCATTTTACAAGAAATTGAGCCATTTTTCTGCAAAAATTAAAACACAGCAAGTCTTCTTTTCATGCGAAGCACAGTGCCACCTGAGAAGGAAGGCGGTGGCATTATCAGGGAGGTACTGTGGAGCGGTTACCATGCAAAATGTGCCATGGACTGAGAGCAAGGAGCCAAGGCTGTGGTTACTAAGAAGGTTATTTGTGACTGTGCTTCAGAGCCTCCTCGATTAAGTCCTAACCCAGGCTCTTTCCCAGACGCAGACTTTTATGCTCCAAATCCACTGAAAAGGGAAAGGATGAGTTATTGCAGGATATTTTTATTTCAAATAATTACTGAAAGGAAGAGAATTCATCAAATTTTGATCTACACAAGACCTTCAAGCAGTGCTCAAATCCACCTACCTATTCTTGTGTGTAAAATCCCTGTCAGGAGAACTGACAGTTCAATGTGGAGATTCATCACAATGAATGTCCAGAGCTCCCAAAAGAAAGAGAAGGCTCCACCTGGCACCAGATTAAAAAACGTTCTCTCCTAACATGGCCTCAAGAAACCTACGACCTCACAAACTCTCGTTTCTCAGCTTATTCCTAGGCAGCAAAATTGCCCCTCACTTATGCACCTATCAAGGTGGTATGAACGTAGATTACTCTAAAGCAGTTACAGTTGCTTTCACCACTAAAAAAACTGAATCCACTTGTATAATTATGTAAAAATATATTTGCACTGATTGGTACAGTGACAAATCCTAATTCTTTTTTGGCAATACCCTGCAGTTTGCAGGATCTTAGTTCCCTGACCAGAGACTGAACCTGCACCCTTGCCGCTGGCAGTGAAAGCTTGAAGTCCTAACCACTGGATGGCCAGGGAATTCCCTAATTCTAGTTATCAGTATTTTTGGAAGTACCCTCTGGTCTTCTGAGCATAGAGTAATATTCACTTTTTATTTTAACATCTAGGGGTGCAAGGACTCCTTTGTTCTGTCTCCAAAAGCTGTTTGCTCCCCAAACAAGGAGTTCCTTTCTGGAGAGGAAAGAACACCCTCTAGGAAACACCTAGAAACAGTATTTCCTAAAGTTTCATCAACAGTGAAATTCCATCTCCATTCTGCAGCAAGCAGTGTGATTGCCTTTTAGCAGCTAAGGCCCAGCACCTACGCCCTACAAGCTTTTCAAGGGCCAATAAAATTGTTTGAGAGCTGAGAAAAATCCATTGGCTCCAAAGTCTTTTAAATTCAAAATTGAAACATTTGATTAAATGTTTACAAAATGTGACATATCAACTAATCACAGCAACTCAGCTATTAAATAGTTTCATATAAATTACATTTAATGTGAGATGTGGGTTCTTTTTAATATTTTCTATAATAAGGGGCAACCTCTTAAAGTAAGAGTTAAAAGCCTATTTTTCAGAGTTGACCTCTCAAAGAGTCTTCATGATCATTGACATGGTCCATCTAAATCTTGGTGTTACTCTCCTTTTTTTTCCTTAATATATATATTATTGAAGTATAGTTAACTTACAATGTTTCAGGTTTGGCATTACTCTCTTAAAGACATTACAAACAATACTTCATGCAAGTGCTTGGTAAAAGTTCACACATACTCCCATTCAACTCATTTCATCTTTACAATAGTAAATTATGAAATAATTAATTAAAATGTTTGGATACAGTGGGTTTTTTGTACCCCCCATTTTTTGTCAAAGTACAAAATATTACAAATTCTGAACTATAAAACAGACAAAAAATCATCAGAATCAAAACAGGTTAACAAGCACAGTGCAAATGAAAGCAAACTACTAATCTGAAATGGCATCTGTAGACTTTGATAAGGGAACAATGCATAGCATTGTGGCTTCAGAGTTAGAATTCTGAATAGGAGCTGAGTGACCTGGGACAAGTTACTTAACCTCTCTGTGCCTCAATATCCTCAACTGTAAAATGACAAAAGAGTATTAAAGAATCACCTGCAATGCAGGAGACCTGGGTTCATTCCCTAGGTCAGAAAGATTCCCTGGAGAAGGGAATGGCTACCCACTCCAGTATTCTTTTCTGGAGAACTCCATGGACAGAGGAGCCTGCCAGGCTACAGTCCATGGAGTCACAAAGTCTGACATGACTGAGCGAACACGTTCACTTTACCTCACAGGGTTATTGTGATGTTTAACTGAGTTCACAGATAGGAAATACTTAGAATATAGCTTGGCCCATCATAAGAGGTGAATAAATGCCAGCAATCAGTTATTATTTAGCAAAGCCATACCGATCTTTGATTCTCAGAAATAAAACAATTTAAGATTTTTAATAAATTAACTCTTACGAAAGCTGAAAACATCTACAAAATCAGTCATTCATCTTTTATTTTGAAACTCTTTATTTGAAAATAACTTCAAACTCAGAATTATTAACATTTTATTCATTCAACTTATCATTTGTCCAGCAGATCACTGCAAATCTGTGTCCCTACTTCTTATTCATAACTTATGATGTATGTGTTTTCTATTTCTGCATAACAAATCACCACAAGTTTGGTGGTTCAAAACCATACCTTTTTATAAGATCACAGTTGTACAGGTCAGAAGTCTGAACACAGCATGACAGACTCTCTGCTCAGAGCTTACGTGACTGAAATGAAGGTCATGGCTAGGCTGAGTTTCTTTCAGGGACTCCTTTCTCTGTTGCCAGCCAAATTTATATCCTTGCAGCTGTAGGACTGAGGTCTCCATTTCTTTGCTGGTGTCAAGTATGGGCCACTCTCAGCTCCTCCAAGTCACCCACCCTCTCTGCAACATGACTTCATCCATCTCCAAAGCAGCAATGGAGAATCTCCCTCATGGCAATTCTCTCTCAAGTTTTGAATCTTTCTCCCAAGAAAGGGCCCGGTTCCTTGTAAGGCCTCGCCTGATGAGTTGATTAGTCAGGCTCACTCAGGATAATGTGTCTCTCTTTCTTAAAGTTAACTGGTTTGGGACCTTAATTAAACCTGCAAAAATATCTTTATAGCAACACCTAGATTATTGTTTGAATAACTGGGAGAAGGTGGAAATTTGGGGGACCATCTCAGGATTCCACTTACCACATATGATGAGGTACTTTATAAGCATATATTTTAGCCTACTAGGGCTGTCACGTAAAAACATCACAGACAGAATGGCTTAAACCACAAAAATTTATTTTTTTACAGTTCGGGAGGCTGAAAGTCCCAGATCAAGGAGTCAGAAGGTCTGGTTTCTCCTGAGGCCCTTCTCCTTGGCTTGAAGACGACCACTTTCCTACTGTGTCCTCACAGTCTGATGTCTCTTTCTTCTTATAAGGACACAAGTTACCCAGATTAGGTTTCTAGCCTATGAACTGGGGTGGGGGGGGTGGGGGGGG
>SJXQ01009007.1:23516-89139 GCA_006408695.1 Aepyceros melampus
CACAATTTGGTCCTTATTTGTCTAATAGAAAAACTGAGAGCTAATATTTGAGCTATTTGAGCTACTAAACAGGTATTATGCTAAACATTTTTGATGAGCTATCTTATAAAATATAAATCATTAGATTAAATCATGCATCAGTATAACTATTATATAAAATCCCAGCTTTGTCAAAATATATCCTATATTCTCGATTAGCAATTGTATGTGATTTTTAGACCTGATTCTTAGAGTTATCTGTCTCTACTATGCTCTATTCTGAGGACAGTTTTTCATTCACTGATCAAATTTTACTGATTATCTATGAGCTTGGTTCAAAGGCACAAAGATGAGTAATTAAAAATCCTCCTCTTAAAGAGCATAGGCTAGAATGGGGACACGCATGTCTCCGTTTTGAAATATCTCATATTAAGAGTATCAATTGTATTTATAGAACCATTCTGCACATGTAAGTTCTTATGAAAGCTGAGGCACTAAAAATTAAATTTCAAGAAAGAGGAAAATCTTCTGGTTATTTGGTTTTATATTACCTTCCTGAACTGCATCAACCCTAACTGTGGACTTCCCAGGTGGCACTAATGGTAAAGAACCAGCCTGCTAATGCAGGAAATATAAGAGACATGAGTTCAATCCCTGGGTGGGGAAGATACCCTGGAGAAGGAAATGGCAACCCACTCCAGTATTCTTGCCTGGAGAATCCCATGGACAGAGAGGCCTGGTGGGCTACAGTCCATGGGATTGTAAAGAGTCAGACACGACTGCAGAGATTTAGCACAGCACAACCCTAAGTGTAGCAACACATTCTTTTATACGTGGCTTTAGACTGAATTATCTGAAATTGGAAAAAAGCCAGCTGGGATTTGAAAGTGAGAAGTGATTATAACTTAAAAGTCCAACACCTGACTGGGTAAAGTACCTAAAATTCCACTCACTTTACTCAAGAAAAAAAAATTCTATTAAAAAATTTTTTTTCTCACTGCCCAACCCATTTCATGTTGCTAACACTGAACTCCAAAAATCACGCAGATGGTGAACTCCAAAAATCACTCTTGCTCCTTGGAAGAAAAGCTATGACAAACTAGACAGTGTATTAATAGCAGAGACATCACTTTGCTGACAAAGGTTCGTATAGTCAAAGCTATGGTTTTTCTAGTAGTCACGTACAGATGTGAGAGTTGGACCATAAAGAAGGCTGAGTGCGGAAGAATTTATGCTTTCGAATTGTGGTGCTGGAGGAGATTTTTCGAGAGTCCCTTGGACTGCAAGAAGATCAAACCAGTTAATCCCAAAGGAAATCAACCCTGAATATTCCATGGAAAGACTGATGCTGAAGCTCCAATACTTCGGCCACCTGAGGCAAAGAACTGACTCATTGGAAAAGACCCTGATGCTGGGAAAGATTGAGGGTAGGAGAAAAAGCGGGGGAGACAGGATGAGACGGTTGGATGATGGCATCACCGACTCAATGGACATGCATTTGAGTAAACTCTGGGAGATTGTGAAGGACAGAGAAGCCTGGCGTGCTGTAGTCCATGAGCTCCCAAAGAGTCGGACGTGACTTAGGGACTGAACAACAACACTGAGACCTTTTCTCCTGCAAAAGGCAAAGGCAGCATTTGCAGGTGGAAGAAACTCTCCAGACTGGTAGGCCGTTGCCTCTCAGCTGTGGGCCAAGTGCAGCGATTGCACTCAGGTGAGAACAGTCTTCCTGCCCCAGCCCTCCTTCCGCAGCAAGGTAAGGGACTCATGGGCCGGGTGCTGGGTTCTGCAACGCCCTCCCTGGCTCATCATCTGTTCCCTCCAGCGGTCTGCGGGCCTGGGGGGACCGGGCGAGGCCCTGCCCGGCCCCTGGTCCCCTACTCCCAGCCCTGGCCCAGGCCCCGCCTCGCCGCGAGCGGCAGCCAATAAATGGCTTCTGCGCCCCACACGCCTAGCCAACTCAGCCATAGCGCCATTCGCGCTGGCTCTTCCCCCCATTCCCAACCTCTCAACTCCCAACAGTGAGCCCTCCACCCATGGCGGAGACGTACCTGGAGCTCTACTTGACCAGTGCTCCGCCCAGGTGAGCCTGGAAGCCCGTCACTATCCCAGAGTCAGGGCCCACGTAGAGCCCACCCCGGAGTCTGCCTTCCTTTTCTCTCTAGCAAAGCTTCTAGCGATCGTTGGAGGTGGGCTTCATTATCCCCATCTTTCAGTTGAAAAACTAGAAGTTTTGAGAGATGAATTAACTAACTAAAGGTTGCTGGTTCGGTGTGAATACCAACTGGAGACACCTGAGGCTTCTTTCAGTTTGTTGATTCTTACATTTTGAGGTTTTGGTTTTTAATCTAAGAACTGTAGGAAACAGAGGAAAGAGTCCCCAAAAAGAAACACAAGGGACTTCCCTGTTGGTCCAGTGGTTAAGACTCTGAGTGTCCATTTTAGGGGCCTGGCTTTCCATCACCGCTAAGGAAATTAAGATCATGCATGTGGCGGAGCCAAAAACAAGTGAAAAGCAAGAGAGCCACTTACGGAGGGGGTGGTGGTGGTTGGGGGGTGCTTAAATAGACCAGTGATTAGCAGTGAAGTAGAAATAGTGAAGTCCCACAGCACTTAACATTGCAAAGGAGAGCCCAAGCTGGGAAGATTTCGTGAAAGATGAGTTAATGGCTCTGTAAAGAGTTTAATAAAAAGTTTCTTCAAGTATAAGGCTATACTCTGTACACTTAGGGAATACTCTGTAAGCTTGTTCTCTAAGGTATGTTCCTATAAGTGAACTCAGGAGGCTTTCAGGGTTCCACTGACATAAAACATCCCTCTTTAATATCTTGTTGCCATTGCCTCAAATTCCTTGTTGAAGTTCAGTTCTTTGGGTGGGAGTTTTACCTTCTGCTAAAATGCCATAATGGGGAAAAGGGGAGTCACCGATGTAGCGGACATTAGTGCTTTAGTGTAAATTGGCTGATGGAATCTTTTCTGGCTAAAACAGATGAGGCCATGGAAACAATGGAGAGGGATCTGGGCCGCTGTCCCCACCTCACTTTCCCTAGGGCCCACCTGTGGGGTGGGGGTGGAGGGAGATAGGGGTAATAACATAATTCAAAATGAAATAAGGTCAAATCTTACTTTACGAGAACTGCATTCTTCTAAGTGTTTTTGTCTAACATTTAGTCACCGCTGCCATCTGCTGGACTTGTGGTAACAGCACCATCAATTGGATCTGAAAGTAAAAGAGTAAAAGTGAAAGTCGCTCAGTCCTTCTGACTCTTTGAGACCCCGTGGCCTATACAGTCCATGGAAACTTCTAGGCCAGGATGCTGGAGTGGGTAGCCTTTCCCTTACTCCAGAGGATCTTCCCAGCCCAGGGATCGAACCCAGGTCTCCCACATTGCAGGCAGATTCTTTACCAGCTGAGCCACAAGGGAAGCCCAAGAATACTGGAGTGGGTAGCCTATCCCTCTTCCGGGGAATCTTCACCCAGGAATTGAATCAGGGTTTCCTGCTTTGCAGGAAGATTCTTTACAACTGAGCTATCAGAAAGTGAAAGTGAAAGTGAAGTCGCTCAGTCGTGTCGGATTCTGCGACCCGCGGACTGTAGCCCACCAGGCTCCTCTGTCCATGGGATTCTCCAGGCAAGAATACTGGAGTGGGTTGCCATTTCCTTCTCCAGAGCTATCATGGAAGCCCCATAAAATGCAAAGTGGGCCACAGAAGCCACAGGCCGACGAGGATGGGATTCGAACCCACGTGTGCAGAGCACAATGGATTAGCAGTCCATCGCCTTAACCACTCGGCCACCTCGTCCCAATAGGATCTAGCCAGACTTGTTATGGGCTTCCCTGGTGCCTCAGATGGTAAAGAATCTGACTGTAATGCAGGAGCCCCAGGTTCCATCACTGGATTGAGAAGATCCCCTGGAGGAGGGCATGTCAATCCACTCCAGTATCCTTGCCTGGAGAATCCCATGGACAGAGGAGTCTGGTGATTCTCACAGAGCCTGACACGACTAAAGTGACTTAGTACACAGCACACACACACACACACACACACACACACACATATATATATATATACACTTCCCATGTGGCACAGTGGTAAAGAATATGAGTCCATCTCCAGGTCAGGAAGATCCTCTGGAGTAGGAAATGGCAACCCATTCCAGTACTCTTGCCTGGAAAATTCTGTGGACAGAAGAGCCTGGCGAGCTACAGTCCATAGGGTTGCAAAGAGTCAGACATGACTGAGCACACACTTTTAGCCAGACATATTAGCTGAGATAACTTTGTCATGGAGAAGACACAGCACAAGGCATTCGTGACTGTTCAATTATTAGAAGTAAGATCTTCTGATGGGTGAGGTTATCCTGCCAGCTAGTGGTCAAAATATAGAATCCAGGCGTGCAACTTGGATGACGTGGGTGGTAATATGTACCAATAATTTTTTTCCATAGCAAAGGCCATGAGTTTTATGTTATCTGTTTCCCTTAGTTGCACACCTCATTCCCTCGATTGATGATAATGGAAGTTGATTAGCTGTCCCTGGGCTGGAAATACAATATGTTGATTTAAACTAGTCTTTCCATTTAAATTTCAATAACTTTCCCCCATGCACATAAATGGAATGATTTCTTATCTCCCCTTTGACTAGAAGGAATAAAGATGAGTCCTTTGTGGAGGCTTGATTAGCACTGAAGGCTGTATCCTCAGCTTCCTTCACTTACTGCTCTTCTCTTTAAAATATGATTTTAAAACTAAAAAAAAAAAAAAAACACCTTTAAGTCAACTAAAGTTTATAATCAACTTAGGGAGTACAGAAAAATCTATACTTTTCAAAGTACAGATTTAGAGTGTGATTGCCAACTCACCTGAATTACAGAAGTGGATTTAGGGTAGCAACTTACTACAAATCTAACCAAAGGAAAACATTTTATGAAACATGCTTTTTCTGTATTTTAAGATACATTTTCCTGTTTTCATGAAGTGTATTGTAACCCTAGAGTAGAACTTTAAGGAGACTTTGTGGAAAGAGCAGGGTGTGAGTATAAGCTATCTGAACGGCCTCCTCCTGAACACGCTGCCTGCCAGCCAAGGTGGCATCCTTTGGGTGTGACATGATGTTCTGTGTGTTGTGTTTGTCTGTTTTGGGAACGGCCCAGGATGCCCTTACGCCATCCAGATCACCCCTGCTGAGCCCAGCTATGCCTTATGATGTGGACATGCTTACTTCATCCAATCCAGAGACTGCATTTAATCCCCAGCTTGAAAAAGTCACAGAAACATCTGGCAGTTTCTCAGCTGTGGATCTTAGCTTCTTACCAGATGAGCTCTCCCAAGAAAATAAAGACCAGACTGTCATTAGGAGCAAGCATGAAATTGAAGAAAACTGTAAAACTCAAAGTCGGCAAACTAGGTTGCCCTTACCCAGCCAAGTGGACACTGGGCTGGCCTTAAACAGCAGCAGCGGGTCAAGTTCCCACTCACATCTGCACCCTGCTGATGGAAATTCAGCCCAGCCCTCTCCTGAGAAACCACACTCCTTGCCTCTGGCGTCCATAACTCCTATGACACCAATGGCCCCTATTTCAGAATGTTCTGGAATTGTGCCTCAACTACAGTAAGTTGCTATTGTTTTAAATAAGTAATGCTTCTGAGTATAGATTTTGTATTCTTGAATGGGATCATAATAGTGTAGGGAAGAGAATTTCAGATCTCAGTATCCTTTGTTTTATCAGCTCTTAGTGGACTTGGTTTTAGACTATTTACCTGAAAAATGAAGCACCAACTCTTGATCTCCTAAGCAGGAGTTAAGGGTTAGTCTACATATTCCTGAAGGATTATATTGTTTACACTGCTGCTACTGCTAAGTCGCTTCAGTTGTGTCCGACTCTGTGCAACCCCATAGACGGCAGCACACCAGGCTCCCCTGTCCCTGGGATTCTCCAGGCAAGAACATTGGAGTGGGTTGCCATTTCCTTCTCCAGTGCATGAAAGTGAAAGGTGAAAGTGAAGCCACTCAGTCGTGTCCGACTCCTTTCGACCCCATGGACTGCAGCCCACTAGGCTCCTCCATCCATGGGATTTTCCAGGCAAGAGTGCTGGAGTGGGTTGCCTTTGCCTTCTCCGATTGTTTACACTAAAGCACTTTAGTTGTTGTAATTGTGGTTGGAGTTGGAATAACACAAAGGATTTAAAAAAAGGTAAAACTGAATTTGATTTGCAAGTTGATTTGATGTTGTGTTTTCTATTTTGAGGCATTTTGAAAAATATCTAAAACTTAATTTTAGTCATGAAATTTTACAAAAAGCTATTTTAGTCCTTTAGGAGTTTTACAATATACTAAGGACTGTGTAACTATATATTTCACATTTATAATCATTCTCCCCCTAGGAAGTCACCTAAACCTATAAGATGAAGAAGTAAATATGTTGTAAATATTTTTTACTTTTTAAATCTGGTATAACTTAGGTTGACTTATTTCTTTAGGAACATAGTTTCCACTGTAAACCTGGCCTGTAAATTGGATCTGAAGAAAATAGCTTTGCATGCAAAAAATGCAGAATATAACCCAAAGGTAAGATTTCTCAGTAATTTTTTCAATAATTAGGTTCTATTTAGATGTTCTTTCCTTCATAGGATCATGATATTGACTCATTCCTTTGTTAATATTTTTTAAAAGGAAAAAATGTTTGGTGGAAGACTTCTGGCAATTTGAAAGTTTAATTGCCTCATTCTCTGTTTTGAACTTATAAAATTAATCTCATTTTCGGTGTTGAATACTTATTAAGGAGTTCTAAACATTAAGATCTTCCCCTTGTTATTCAAAAAAACCTTTCAGTGTGACTGTTTTCAGCCTGACTATGGAAATGCTAACTTTCTTACAATGTCATCATATTCATGGAAATAATTGTTTCTAATTGTTTTCCCATTTAGCTGACACATGTATTTTTTCACTTATAGTTTCTCTTACCTGGGAAATCTCAATTGTATAAAGTGCAAAGTTGAAGTGTATGATTCCAGATTTAATAAAATCTATTTTATTAAATTCTATCTTATCTATTAAAATCAAAGTTTAATAAAATCTATTCTTTTTTGTGTCTTTCCAAGGCCAGGCATCCCATTTTCAGTGGTCTGTTTACCTAGGATTTATTAATTCAGTCAACATTTAATGATTAGTTAATTACTTAGTACAAAGATGAGTAAGGCCTGGTCCCTCCGGGGGAAAGTTCACTGTCTTGGGTAGTGGAGGATTTAAGGAGTTAGATGAGAAAGGCCATATTAGTCAGAACCCAGAGGACCTTGCCAATATCAACTATTTATGGATAGTCTTTGTTTTTCCTGTTGTGGTGGTGGTGCTATTGACATCTGAATTTAAGTATTACCTAGTGAAACAAAGCTTTCCTATTTATCTTTTGTGTTGCTAGCTATGATGAGGACAGAAGCCCAGTGATGGGCTAGAATTTTTAAGGATGTAGCTATGATTGACTACACAATTGAGCAATCAACATCTTGAGCCTATTTTATTCTCTGCCGTCCTCAGCTCTCCTCTCAATTTGGTGCATAGGATTTGTCCATACTTAGACTTGACAGCTAGAAAAATTCTGGTTTGGCATTTCAGATATCTTAAGAATTTAACAAAATGAATATCAGGTGAGAGTGCCACCTTTTTAGTAAACACCTGGAAAACATTAATAGGCCTTGATCAGTTGTGTGTAGCACTCAGGATTCTTTTTACTGTCAGCATTTCAAATGCAATAAGACCTATAAAGCATTTAGCATAGGGTCTGAAACATAACAGATACTCAAATTTTAGCTTTACTATTATTTTTCTTACCTTTTAGAATCATGATCATTTTGTTAACCTTTAGGTAGGAGAATAGACCCTGACATTCTTAGTTTCCCACTAAATTTCAATTTATTCAACAGTTTTCATGTCTAGCTCACCCTTGCAACTGGAATAGTGCTAACCCTTCAGTTCAGTTCAGTTGCTCAGTCATGTCCAACTCTTTGCAACCCCATGGATTGCAGCACGCCAGGCCTCCCTGTCCATCACCAACTCCCAGAGCTTATTCAAACTCATGTCCATCCAGTCAGTGATGTCTTCCAACCATCTCATCCTCTGTCACCCCTTCTCCTCTCTTCAATCTTTCCCAGCATCAGAGTTTTTTCCAATGAGTCAGTTCTTCGCATCAGGTGGCCAAGTAATGGAGTTTCAGCTTCAGCAGGTGTTAACCCCTAGTGGAGGTTAATTGTTCTTTTGGCTTCTGTCTTTAGAGGTTTGCAGCTGTCATAATGAGGATCCGAGAGCCCAGGACTACAGCCCTCATATTTAGCTCTGGGAAAATGGTCTGCACAGGAGCCAAAAGGTAAGAGGAGCCACCCTCCTCCAAAACCAAACAATTCAGTATGTGAAACAAGGAAGGATGATCTTAATATTCTAAAACACAGAGTAGATGCAAAATACTTTGCTGAAGAGTTAAATTCATGAAATGCGAAGTTAGAGGTTAAAAACATTCAGCCTCATAATACTGACATATCCCACTTTACAGTCTCCCATAGTGAAGGGGCAGAGAAGGCAGTGGCACCCCACTCCAGTACTCTTGCCTGGAAAATCCCATAGACGGAGGAGCCTGGTAGGCTGCAGTCCACAGGGTCGCTAAGAGTCGGACACGACTGAGCCACTTCACTTTCACTTTTCACTTTGATGCATTGGAGAAGGAAATGGCAACCCACTCCAGTGTTCTTGCCTGGAGAATCCCAGGGACGGGGGAGCCTGATGGGCTGCCGTCTATGGGGTCGCACAGAGTCAGACACAACTGAAGTGACTTAGCAGTACCATAGTGAAGGGGGCTTCATTAGGCTATTCCAACTTGTTTCTTAGGTATATTTAAAATGAGAAAAAGAAAAGCTATAGTAGTAGTAAAGCCTGTTACAAATCTGGGGAAGTAGTTCTTGTGTATTTTCCTCATTGTAGGCAGATACATGGATAGGACTTTTCAAAGGAGGGAAATTAGACATTTCTTGACCATTAGCTTGAGCATTCACTCGGGAGGGATCTCTTAAAAGGCTTCTCTTTCCTGGCTCTCATGCCGAGGTAGCCCCATGCTGCTGGAGAGCTGTTCGCCATAAAGCTAGTAGGAGAGCTGCTCTTCCCTCCAGGTGTTAGTAGATGAGGAGGAAATTGTCCTCTGAAAGGGAACCAATTTTCTTCAATATACACTGTTTAATATTCTTCTTTATATTTGCCAAATTTATTGGCAAAAGTTACATTGTTCTAAATGTAATTTAAATTTTTATTTACTAGTGAGACTATTCATAAGGATATAAACTGTCTACTGTATCTTTTGCCCAATATTCTATGGAGATATTTATCTTTTGGTATTTAAGTATTTTTGCCATTTTGGACTATAAGTATTTCTCACATATTAATGTTAGTGATATTTTGGGTTTTTTTAATACACAAGTTAATTTTTGTGTGTATGGTGAGTCTATCCAGTCTTTCTCTTTATGGCTTCAGTGTTTGGCTTCACGCTTAGAAAGGCATTCCCCACGTGTAAGTATTGACCTCCATATGTTTTTCTTGTTTCTTTCAAGTCTTGCTTTGTATTGAAGAGAGGAAATTTGTGTTTTGATTCACCTAGAGCCTTCTCTGATTGAAGGAAATGTTCTGTATCTGTTCTGTCCAGTGTGGTAGCCTCTAGGCACATGTGGCTCCTGAGGACTTGAAACATGGCTAATACCACAGAGAAACTGAACTTTTTATTTTGTTTTAAAATTAATACAAATTTAAATAGCCACATGTAACTGGTGGCCCCCATGTTGGGCACAGCAAGTCTAGCATTTCATTTCAGTATTTTCAAATGGCCATTTATCAGAGAATCCATTTTATCTGTTCCTCCCCCACCTGTTTTGCATGCTCTTTACTTGTGTCCAGGTAAGTTTCCGGACTTTCTCTTCTGTTGACCTGTGTATCCTCTGATCTAGAAATCTCCATTTTGAAGTCATTTTTGGACAACTCTGCAAAGATGTTCATTTCAGCATTGTTTAAAATGGGAGCAGAGGGAACAGATATCTAGGAAGATAGTTTGATTCAATCAAAAAATAAAATTATTGAGCCACATATAGTATTATTAGTAGCTACATATTGAGGTTGTTAAGTTTTGGATCGAGAGTTGTGAAAGTTTGGTTAGTATAAGGAATATCAGAATTATCTCGAAAAAATGTATCCCAGTGTAGTTTCTTTAGTGTAATAACCAGAGTTTGCAGAGTGAGGAATACCTGTGTTTGCACAGAAAAGTGAAGAGGGGCTAAATTTATCAGTGGTAAATCACTGATAAGAAACTTGAAATTTCAAGTTTCTTAACCTAGTTTCGAGTGTTTCTACAAGAACATATATGTAAACATTTTTAAATTAATTTTTATTTTTTAGTTTGTTTTGCTTTACAATACTGTATTCGTTTTGCTATACATTGACATGAATCAGCCACGAGTGTACATGAACTCCCAATCCCGACCCCCACCTCCCCACTCCCGCTCCACACCTTCTCTCTGGATTATCCCCATGCATCAGTCCCAAGCATCCTGCATCCTGCATCGAACCTAGACCGGCGATTCGTTTCACTTATGATATCATACATGTTACACTGCCACTCTGCCAACTCATCCCACCCTCTCCCTCTCCCACAGAGTCCAAAAGGCTGTTCTATATATCTGTGTCTCTTTTGCTGTCTTGCGTACAGGTTTATCATTACCATCTTTCTAAATTCCTGTATATGTGTAAGTATACTGTATTGGTGTTTTTCTTTCTGGGTTACTTCAGTCTGTATGATCGGCCCCAGCTTCATCCACCATATATGTAAACTTTAACTGTTAGTTGTTTGAATGGGAATTTCTGTGTGATACAAGAAACTATAGGGCTATGAAAACTCTTGAAATTTGACTTTATAAAGGTTAGCACTGTAGGAAGTGTAGTGGGTCAGTTAGGTGAAATATGTTTTTTAAAAATGGGAACCGCTTATTTCACTTCTGCTATGGGGACATGGCCCTGCTAGGGACATTTCAGGAGTTGGAAACAGATGAAGAGAATCCACATGAAGTGAGGTGATGTGACAGCTGGACTATGGTGTGAGGGACCTGGAATAGAAAGAAACTCTACCAGTCTCTTTGGTCCAGGCAGGTAGATTCAATCTGGCTTTTCTTTAATGTGCTTTCTGGTTTTCCACTTAAAGATAAGCCGTAACAGAGGGTAGAATTCGTAGGTTTTGCTCCCAGGTGTTGTCCCTGTTTGGCAGCCCCTGCTTTTCATTGTTTTTATTTTGGTAGTGACCGTAGTGACCACTGAGAAAGCCCCACATCTCAAGATTTCACATTCTCTCCATAGATTTAAGGGCAGAGCTGGACAAATAGTTAGAACATAGCCACACAGTTGGGTGAATTTATGTCTTTCTCATTTTGAGCATGAGTTGAATGACAGTAGTTTAAGAAAGCCTAAGCAAAGCTGGACAGATGTTGAGCTATTTTTATGACTCTTTTTATAAGCATATAACTTATATGCTTATAAAGATCCAAGTCCTGACATCCTACCTGCACCACTCAGATGGCTCATATCTTACTTTTCCTCGTGTTGACTTTTGTGTGCACGTGTCCTTATTTTTGCTGCTGCTGTCCTCATCTAAATGGCACGCACTTTTAGACCACACGGATGGTTCTAAACCCTTAGCACCATAGTCACTGGCGGGCTTGCTACAACATAAATCGCTGGGCCCCACCCAGGGTGTCTGCACCGCTGAGGTAGGGCCTAGGACTTGGCATTTCTAGCAAGTTCTCGGGTGAGCATACTGCTGCTGACCTGAAGACACCTTTCAAGAACTGGTGTAAATTGTTAATTTTATCTGCTGCTGCTGCTGCTAAGTCGCTTCAGTCGTATCCGACTCTGTGCAACCCCATAGACGACAGCTCACCAGGCTCCACCATCCCTAGGATTCTCCAGGCAATCACACTGGAGTGGGTTGCCATTTCCTTCTCCAGTGCATGAAAATGAAAAGTAAAAGTGAGGTCACTTAGTCATGTCTTGGCGACCGCATGGACTGTAGCCTACCAGGCTTTTCTGTCCATGGGATTTTCCAGGCAAAAGTACTGGAGTGGGATGCCATCGCCTTCTTCTAGCACTTAAAACAAGTAAAAGAAATAAAAGACACAAATCTGTTTATGATTCAACAACTGTCCATTGTACCAAACCCTTTTCTAGGTACTTGGGACAGTAGTTGGGGAGGTGGGTCCTTCTCTTCAAGTCTACAGCTTCCTTGTATACAGTGAATGGTAAACATGGTACAAATGCTAAAAATAAAATCAAAGTGTCTGAATATAGCCCAACTTGTCAGCAGTCGCAGTGATTAAGACATCTTTAATGTCTTGCCCCTCCCCAGCGAAGAGCAGTCTCGACTTGCAGCGAGAAAATACGCTCGTGTGGTGCAGAAGCTGGGCTTTCCTGCCAGATTCCTCGATTTTACAATTCAGAACATGGTTGCAAGCTGTGATGTGAGATTTCCTATCAGTCTGGAAGGTTTGGTGCTAACCCATCAGCAGTT
The DNA here is from genome assembly GCA_006408695.1 of Aepyceros melampus. Classification (NCBI taxonomy): domain Eukaryota; kingdom Metazoa; phylum Chordata; class Mammalia; order Artiodactyla; family Bovidae; genus Aepyceros; species Aepyceros melampus. The sequence continues at coordinate 36,079 of SJXQ01009007.1, forward strand.
CAGTAGGTATGATTGTATAACTTCACTTTGAGTTTACTGAAATATTAAAATTCTATTTGGTTTGCTTGTATAATATATCTTTCAGAGAAAGTGTACATTTTTTTTAAGCCACAATAAGTGAAAGGTTAAGTTGCTATACCTAAGTCCTCATCGGTTGCTATATGTGTCTAATCTTCTGAAACAGTGGTTCTCAAAACTAAATTGCACAGAAATCACCTGGATGGCTTATCAACACACATTCCTGCCTGGGCTGCAGTCCCCAGAGATTCTGCTTGACTTTGCATTTCTAACAAGCTCACAAGTGATGCCATTGCAGCTGGCCAGAGTCCCACACATTGAGACTCACCAATGTATATAGATTTCTAAAAAAAAAAAGTCACACCTGGCTGGGAGCGGTGGCAATGGCAGGAAGAGAAAGGGTATGACACGGACTAGGTAAGTAGGAAGGGCTGACAGCCAGTGAGGGGAGAAAGGGCTGGAGAGAAGATTTTAAAATATATTATAATGATAAAGAATGGCCATAGCATACTTTACGAAGGCAATCCTATCTAGTTTTTGTCCTGTGGAGTTTGTTCGAGGGTTTTCTTTTCCTGTGTGTGGCTGTAGCCCCCACCACAGCTTCTTTCATGGATTCATATTTCTTGGGGAGTATCTCTAGTCTGCTTGGCTTTTTCAAACAAAACTTCCCATCTCAATAGTAAGTGCTCCTCCTCCAGCTGCTTCTTGCTTCTCACAGCCTGCTCAGGCCCTCAGAGAGTTGTGATGATGGAGGATGACTGACAAACAGTAAATCCCACCACCCCTTAGGCCAGGGCACTTGAACTGGCTTAGAATCACAGATGCTCTTAAACTCTTGTGATCTAACTTGAACTGAAGTCCTTTCACTCTGCTTTTCCTTCCTTTTGCCTTTAAGCAATCCTTCTGCTTAATAATAGAAAGGGATCATAGAGCTGTGTTTTCTTTAATGTTTGTTAACTCTCCATTGAGATATGACCTAAACAGAAGTTAAAAACTGCCTTGTTTTCCCCTAACTTTCAAAAAATTTTTGTTCACTCTGAGATTTAGCTTTTATGGTACTCCTTAAGCAATATCTTGCTCCTGATTGTATTTTCATTTTTTCCTCTGCCTCAATTTTTTCAGCATATGTTGATTAAGTGCCTGTGAGGTTCCCTTTGGGCTCACTGAGAAGCACCCCATGCAAGATGTATTGCTTCTTTATGTGTCCTTTTCTTCCTTCAATCTTGGAATGCTTCATAGATTCATAGTAAAACCTTCATTGTTAAGAGTCTCTGAACACATACTCTGTCTTATCTTCCAGATCTTCAACCTTGGACCTCCTGTCTATCTTTCTCTGAGCCAGTTTTTAATGAACATGTGAAAGATGTCTGCTCAATTTTGAGGTACATGTCTGTATTAGTCTTGGCATTCCCCTTTCTGGCCCTTTAGGGCTCTGAAATGATGTGTACAGTTCCTCCCAAATTTCATTTCTTTTTCACCAAGATTGTCTTCTTTGGAGGTCAGATTTAAATCTGGAGTGGGAGTGCCCCCTTGTCAGTACTTCTACCTCTGAAAAATGAAATTGCAGAAGGGCAAGATGAGAATTCATCTGATGCTCTGCTTTTAGTCATTTGGAGTGGGTCCATCACTGTTTTCCCCTCCTAGTAAGCCAGTTTTATGATCTCATTCATCTTATTAAAAAATTTGGCTAGATACTCTCACAGATACCTCTTTCTAGTCTCATTTTTGCTCCCCCAAAATGCCTTCCTTCCTTATCCTATGGATTACAACTCCAGTGTGTGTATTTGTGACATTGGGGCATTAAAACCTCTTTCTCAGCAGATTTCTGTCTTTAAAATGAAGACTATTTAATTGCCTGTAGCCCTGTGGGGAACCATGGCAACATATCACTTATAATTGTCAAGTCAAGTTTGCTTTATGTTAAAACCTCAAGTGCATTTAATTCCCCTGATTCTACAAATATGTATACCAGCATCTGATAACATGTATCTCACTTGTTACTGGGCACCATCTCCATCAGTATTTCTATGCCATAATTGTTTTCCATTTTCCCTGAGCAATTTTTTCCCCTTCCATTCAGTTTTTATTGGGTTGGCCCAAAAGTTTGTTCCATCTCATGGAAAAATCCAAATGAAATTTTTGGCCAATCCAATAAATCAAAGTTACCTTAAATATTTCTTAAATGAGTAGAATCTAGGTGGCTACTGTGTAGTAGATGCTATGGTGATAGCAGCAATCAGTGCAGCCATGGGCCCTTGCCGTTATGGAACCACTATTTAAAAGGGAAAACAGAGAAACCAAAGACAATAATGAAATGTAACTATACAGGTTTAACTGTGAAGGTGAACACTTCTTGGCGTCTTTTGGTACCATCAATTAGGATACTTAATGTAACTGGGGAAGGGCTGAAGATAAGGAAGACTTCTTAAGGGAAGTGACATTTAAACTGAGATTTGAATGAGCTGGTTTGGTCCAAGAGATCGGCAGCTATTTGTTGTTTTCAATCTTCATGAAATGTTCTCCATCTCTAATCAAAACCTCTTTTCTTTCTGTCTCAGCCTTCTTTTGAAATGAAGTAGAGAGTAAATAAAATAAAGTAAATCTCTAGTTGGGAGTTCATCATGCTAGTACCTTAAAATCATGATTCAGAAGCCAGAGATAGTTCACCATGATTTACATACCAGACTTTTTTTGTATATATATGTATGTATCTGTTTTTTGTTGAGGTACAGTTGATTTACAATATTAGTTCAGATGTACAACATAGTGATTCAAATTTTTATAGATTATAAATTTAATATTATAAAATGCTGGCTATATTCCCTGTAGTGTGTAATATATCCATGTAGCTTATTTCTTTTTACATTATAGCAATTTGCACCTCTCAATCCCTTCTTCTTCTCCCTCCTTTCTCTCCCCACTGGTAACCAATAGTTCATTCTCTGTATCTGTGATTCTGTTTTTTTGTTACATTCACTAGTTTGATGTATTTTTTAGATTCCATGTATAAATGACATCGTACAGTATTTGTCTTTGACTTATTTCACTTAGCATAATACCCTCCAAGTCCATACATGTTGTTGCAAATAGCAAAATTGTATTCATTTTTGTGGCTGGGTAGTATTCCACTGTGTATATATATCACATCATCTTTATCCATTCATCTGTTGATGGACACTTACATTGTTGCCATATCTTGCCTATTGTAAATAATGCTGCTGTGAACTTTGGAGTGTATGTATTTTTCTGAATGTTTTTATTTTCTTTGGATATATACCCAGGAGTGGAACTGCCAAATCATATGGTAGTTTTGTTTTTAAGTTTTTAGAATATATTTATTTATTTGACTGCATTGGGTCTTGGTTGTGGCACACAGGCTCTTCTCTGCATCACTTGGGATCTTTCATGCAGCCCACAGACTCTCGAGTTGTACCATTTGGCCTCAGTAGTTGCTGCTCACTCGTTTAATTGCTCTGCACCATATAGGATCTTAGTTCCCTGACTGGAGATCAAACCTTCTTCCCCTGCATTGCAAGACAGATATTTAAGCACTGAACCACCAGCAAAGTCCCTAGTCAATTTATGATTTAAGGTAATTATTGATACGTATGTTTTTACTGGGACTTCCCTGGTGGCTCAGATGGTAAAGAGTCTGCCTGCAATGCAGGAGATCCGGGTTCAATCCCTGGATTAGGAAAATCCCCTGGAGAAGGAAATGGAAACCCACTCCAGTGTTCTTGCCTGGAAAATCCCATGGTTGGAGGAGCCTGATCGTTACAGTCTATGGGGTTGCAAAGACTTGGACATGCCTGAGCAACTTCACTTTCACTTTCCTGTTCTTACTGCCATTTTGTTAATTTCTTGGGGGGTTATTTTTGTAGGTCTTTTCTGTTCCTTTCTTCCTTTTGTTCTCTTCCCTTCTGATTTGATGACTATCCTTAACGTCATGTTTGGATTTCTTTCTCTTTTTTTTTAATTTTATTTTTAGCTGTGCTGGGTCTTCATTACTATGTGCAAGCTTTATGTAGTTGTGGTGATCTAGAAGCTATTCTCTAGTTGCAGTGTGCATGCTTCTCATTGCCATGGCTTCTGTTGTTGCAGAGCAGGGGTTCTAGGGCACGAGTTCAGTAGTCATGGTACACGGGCTTAGTTGCTGAAGGCATGTGGGAACATCCCAGCCCAGGGATCAAACCTGTGTTTGCAGATGCTAATGCTTGATTAGCTAATGCTAATCAAACTTGCATTAGCAGGCAGATTCCCAGCCACTGGACCACCAGGAAAGTCCTTTCTCTTTGTGTGTATGTATCATTAGATTGATGGTCTGTGGTTACATAAATGAAGTTTATATATAGCAATCTGTGTGTGTGTGTATACACATAATTAACTTGTTGATCTCTTAAGTTCAAAGGCATTTTAAGAACCCTGAATATTTACTCCCCCCACCCATGATTACTGTTTTTGATATCATTCTTTTTCTTTTTTGAATTCCCTAATTGCTTGTTGTAGATATAGATGATTTTACTACTTTTGTCTTTTAACTTTCCTGCTAGCTTTGTTATTTACTACCTTTACTGTGCACTGTTGGCCTTTACCTGAGCTTTTTCCTTCTCTAATTTTCACGTTTCTAGTTGTGGCTTTTTCTTTTTCACTTAGAGGGGTCCCTCTAACATTTTTTTTTTAATATTGGTTTGGTGGTGCTGATTTCTCAGCTTTTGCTTGTCTGTAAAATTTTTGCTTTGTCCATCAAATCTGAATGACAGCCTTGCTTGATAGTGTATTCTTGGTTGCAGGTTTTCCCTTTCATCATTTTGAATACATTGTGCAAATCCCTTCTGGCCTTCAGGGTTTCTGCTGAAAAGTCAGCTGTGATAGCCTTACCATAGTTCCCTTGTATGTAACTTGTTGGTTTTCCCTTGCTGCCTTTGATAGTCTGTCTTTATCTTTAATTTTTTCCATCTTAATTACAATGTGTCCTGGTGTGGTCCTCCTTGGGTGGATGCTATTTGGAACTCTCTGTGCTTCCTGGACCTGGATGTGTGTTTTCTTTCCCAGGTTAGGGACATGTCCAGGTATTTACATATCAAAGACTTTTATTTGCTCTCTTCCCTTTTAGTGTCTTTAGATTTGGTTGGAAAATCAAATGAAAACATTTCTTCTCTGCCTTTAGTCTTCACTTTCTTGGCTGGAACTTCATAGTTCCTATAGAAGTTTTTCAGGGCTCCAGCTAGTATCATTGTCTCCCCAGTGTCCGGAAGTGGCTTGTGGGCAGAAGTCCTGACAGACTTTCTGCAGAAAAATAGAGTGATGTCCCAGGAAGACATGTCTACACATAACGACCTCCATATACTTGAGATGGGTACCCTCACCACCGTCATGCATCTTTCTGGTGCCAGAAAGAGGCCATAGCCATTGCAGAATGGAATGAAGTTTTTCTGTGTGATCTGGACCCACTCTTTAAGAGCAAAAACTTTTTTTTTTGCTGCACCCACACAGCTTGAGGGATCTTATTTCCCCAACCAGGAACTGAACCTGTGCCCTCAGTAGTGAAAGTGCAGAGTCCTAACCACTGGACCACTAGGAAATTCCCCATGTATATTATAGTGTTCAATTTCCTAGATTTTTTTCTTTCTTTTCTACCCCCATTAGCCATTGTTTTGAGAATAGTTTTATTTCATCAACATCCTCTTAACTACTGACATCTTTCTTGTAGGCTCCTCAAGCCTTTATGGGGCTTCCCTGGTGGTGCAGAGGTTAAAGCGTCTGCCTGCAATGTGGGAGACCTGGGTTCGATCCCTGGGTCAGGAAGATCCCCTGGAAAGGAAATGGCAACCCACTCCAGTATTCTTGCCTGGAGAATCCTGTGGACAGAGGAGCTTGGTGGGCTACAGTCCACGGATCGCAAAGAGTCGGACACGACTGAGCGACTTCACTTTCACTTTCAAGCCTTTATAGGAAGGAGTGAGATACTATTTATAGGAGCAAATTCTGAATTTGTAAAACTTGGTATGATTTAGTATACAGTATCTGTCCAAAGTATTCTAGTAACGTTTTTAGGTCCTATCTGCTAAAAATGTTAACTTTAGCAGTTTATAAATATATCCACAATGTGCTCATTATTGTGAAACTTGGAAATTTTTGAAAATGTGTTTATGTATTGCTATTGATATACTTTTTTTGAAAGACAGAGAACATTTAAGAAGATCTTAATATATTAAATCTGATGCTCTAAATTTCCTTAATTTCTAAAAGCTTAGGATGTCTGGACTTGGAAAAATATTATGACTAAAAATGAATTCTGTCACTGACTGCCACAGAAATTACCTAGGACACTCAAGACTACTTTTGTCAAGATGGCCAAAAGGTTTTTGGTAAAATGGCTTTTGAAAACTGCTTTTGTGTGCTGGATCTCAAATATTATGAGAAAGTAGTTGAATAGTGCTATTTTAAAAATTCTTTCTTTTATATCTTAACAGTTATGAACCTGAACTGTTTCCTGGCCTTATTTATAGAATGGTGAAACCACGAATTGTGTTGCTTATCTTTGTATCTGGAAAAGTTGTGTTGACAGGTAAGTTCTAAGATTCTGACTTTCTTAAAATTCAACAGCTTTGTCTATGCTTTGCTTATGCTTTGTTTTACCTTTTAAATAACTGTATTCACTGCCATACAGCAATTCTTGGTATTATAGAATACCCGGGAAAAAATGAAAAGCAAAATGAAAGATAACATCATACGTTGGTCCCTATAGTTAAACAACATAACTTTTTCCATGTTTTTATGTCATTTTGATATATATAAAATGAATATGTTATGTGTTTATGTGTCTGTTCAGTTCCTCGTTGTGTCCAACTCTTTGTGACCCCATGAACTGTAGCCCACCAGGCTTCTCTGTCCATGGAATTTTCCAGCCAAGAATACTGAAGTTTATAGCTATTTCCTACTCCAGGGATACTAGACTTTACGTCCTATCTTTAATGGCACCCCACTCCAGTACTCTTCCCTGGAAAATCCCATGGATGGAGGAGCCTGGTAGGCTGAGGTCCATGGGGTTGCTAAAAGTCAGACATGACTGAGCAACTTCACTTTCACTTTTCACTTTCATGCATTGGAGAAGGAAATGGCAACCCACTCCAGTGTTCTTGCCTGGAGAATCCCCAGGATGGGGGAGCCTGGTGGGCTGCCGTCTCTGGGGTCGCACAGAGTCAGACACAACTGAAGTGACTTAGCAGCAGCAGCAGCAGCAGCATAACATATGTAGCTTAACTCACTGTTACAAATTCTTAATGAAGGCTTTCAATGTCTGAGTAATGTTCCTACAAAGGGGTCAACAAATCTTTTTCTGCAAAGAGCTAAATGCTAAATGTTTTAGGTTTTGTGGGCAGTAGAGTCTCTGTCATAACTGAGCCTTGTTTTATTGTGAAAGTAGCTGTGAACACCACTTAAGAAAAAGGCTCTGAAGTGTGAATTTAATGTAATTCATTTAATTTACACATATCAAGTAATTTTCTTCTTATTTTCCCCCAAACATTTCAGTATAAAAATCATTCTTAGCTCACAGGCTATACAGAATCAGGTAGCAGACTAGGTTTGACCAGCAGACCTGAGTTTCCCAACCTCTGTTCTAACATGTTACTCCATCAAACTGATTCTCCCATTGTCAGGTTATGCTTTTTCTTTGTTTGCTGCTTATTAATGGGACAAAAGTTTGGCTATTTTTATGTGTAGAGAGTCATTTATTATAGTGTAAATGCTCAGAAGTTAAGTCGTTCAGTCATGTCTGACTCTTTGCGACCCCAAGGACTGTAGCCTACCAGGCTCTGGATCCATGGGATTTTCCAGGCAAGAATACTGGAGTGGGTTCCATTTCCTTCTCCAGGGGATCTTCCCAACTCAGGGATGGAACCCGAGTCTCCTGCATTGCAAACAGACGCTTTACTCTCTGAGCCCCTAGGGAAGACCTATGCTCAGAAGGGAAATATTTGTCTAAAGACAGACCATTTTAAAGCTTCCTAGTACAAATTATTTTATGAAATTGTTTTGAAAAGGGTTAAACAATGCAGTTTTTCTATAGCATACATTGCTGCCAGCAATGTATCTGAGTATCTTTTACAAACTCTCAGCAACATTCAAAACAATAATTTACAGAAGAAAATTCTAACTGCGCAAGTGAAAGGGATCTCACTGGTAATCAGAAATAGAAATTGATCACTTTTCAGCATAGTAAATAGCATTTCATCTTTTTAAAATAGCGTGTATGTAACTTACTGTTTTTTGTCTACTTTTCCCCCTCTAAGGGTTTGTATGAGTTCACCATAGTATTGAAAATAATTACTCTTCGTTTTATTTGTGATTTTGTCCAGTTTGACTTATTTTTATGTAAAGGTTTTTTAAATTCTTGAGGTAAATGGTTGAGGCTCTTCTTCACACCATTCTACTGAAGTTTGCTGGTTTTGCCTTGTGTTGTCTGACTTTTTACACATTTTACTCTCTGGGGCCAGGATGAATACCCGGTTTATATGGCACAAGCCAAATTGACCATTCCCCACCCCCAAATAGCTGGCCAGGCCAACCTAAAACTACATATCCTTCATTATTAATTTCTGATGACTTCTCTTTGGCCTTTATTTTAAAATATGGGTCTGGTCTCCAGTTCCACCTTTGCTCCTGAATTATACTGTGATAATCCTACTGTATTTTTACTATATTGTGGTTATGAATATGTCTTAATCCTAGTGAGCTCTATATCTGATATGCCAGTTTCCCGTCATTGGTTCTCTTTATATTAGCTCCCCTCAAATACTTATTCTTCCAAATAAACTTGAAAATTTCATAATATCTTGCCCCATCTAACGCCAGTTGAGATTTCTGGATTAGCTGAATTATCTGAGAAACATCGATAAAGTTATCACTCAGCATCCAAAAACATGGAGTGTCTGTTATTAAATCTTTAGAATGCCCAGTAAATGTTACAATTTTTCTTTCAGAAATAATGTTTCTTCAAAATGGGGAAAGCTTGTTTAGAATTCAAGAACTTTTTGAATACAACAATGCAACAATTGCTCAGATGCAACCAGTTTAGTGTCTGGAATAATTAAGACCTCCTCGTAATTGACAGTTTCCCTCTATATGTCCTGAAGAAAGGGGGAAAAGCCTGACAATTACACTGAATAGTGTAGATACTGCAGGCAAATATATGCCCTCCTCCAGTGAAAAAAAAATTTACGACCTTTGAATGGATGCTTTTATCTATGTGTTATATATCATTAGGAATCTGTCTTATTTTCAAGTACAAATTACCAAGTACGGGCTAAGTTCCTATTATAAGTATATAAGAATAAATTTCTTTAAATATCCATAATTCAGACCAACTTTCTTAGTTATCCCAAATAAAAAGGAAAAAGATATACTTTCATGTGCACATTTGCTAGGAGTTTCAAATTACAAAAGTAAAGGAATGTCAGCACAGGGTACTGAAGACTATACAATACCCTTCCCTGAAAATTTGTCAATGTGTTCAGCTCAAAGAACAGGCATAGCTAGTTGTAAAATTGTCTTACTGCCTTGAGGTGCCAAAGCTGCAGTCAGCATGTCCAAAGCTACAACTGAATGAATGAATAGTTAAATGAGCTGAGAACAAAGAGGACCTACTCTCCTACTTTATCCTCCGTCATGGTCCCAGAGAGCAAAGAGCAAAGGGACCTTAACACAACTTTTTCAAGTCTGTGCTGCTTTTCTATGGCTAATATGACATTTAGGACCCATGGTTTTTCTCAGACCATGGTCAAATGAATAGTCTAGCTAGGATCTTCTGGAACAATATACAGTGACAGCATATATGTCAATTTTCACTTCCAAGAGGAGACATAATAAAGACAGGTTAGGTACTCAAATACCAGGCTTTATGTAAGTAAGGGCTTTTATGTGGATTCTAGTTAACTCTATGTGCTTCCCTGGAGGCTCAGTGGTAAAGAATTAGCCTGCAATGCAGGGGATACAGGTTCGATCCCAGGGCTGGGAAGATACTCAGGAGAAGGAAATGGCAATCCACTCCAGTATTCTTGCCTGGGAAGGTGCCTGGCGGGCTACAGTCCATGCAGCTGCAAGAGAGTCAGATATGATTTAGTGATCAGACAATAACAGTTAATTCTGTGAAGCTGTGCTTAACATCTCAGTCTCCTCACCTGTAAAAGGAGGACAACAGAGCTTAAGTAACATTAACAGTGTCAAACAGCTGTTCATGCTGCACATACCTGGCTTCAGAACCCACCATCTTCATGTACATACACTATCCCCCAGCTCTTTAGATGTCTATGAATACATCTGTGTGGTCTTTTGGACACCTTCTTCCTAATACTCTTTGTCACCTAAGGAATGGCAAATACTGTTAGTGGTGAGAGGCAGCAGGTGTGGTGGCTAAGAGGCTAAGCTCTGGAAGCCGGTCATCTAGTCTTAATCCAAGCTTTACCATCTATTGGCTACGTTGATCTTGGGTGAGTTTGTGCTCCACCTTGATTTCTACATATGTAAAAGGCAGGTGCCCATAGAAACTACTGGCTAAGTGTTATAAGGCTTAAAAACAAGACCTGCCATATGGTAAACACAGTATAGATGTTAGCTGTTATTACCTCTCTGAAAGTCTACTCTTCTTGTGTTTTCCCCATCACTGAAAAAGATGAACTGTTGCTCTCATGCCTTGCCCAGATGATAGGAATATGAAGTTTAAAGAGGCTTTAGTAAAATGCTTTTTATACTTATTTCCTTCTGGCATAAAGGATGCAGAATCTGGGTCTTTGTTATGGAGGGTCACTCTCAATCGGCTGGGTGTCAGTGGTTCTTGGAAATGAGTTGGTCAGAGGACACCATAAAAATGGCAAGACTTAATAGTGAGTGAGCCAGACAGAGAACAGGATATCCCTGTTGATCATTCTGGTAATTTACCACTAAGAGCGACTCAGTATATACTGCAAAATGTATACCTTGAGAGGTTAAAGACTGTTTATTTTTCCCCCATTTTGTAAGACTTTCATTTATGTGTATACACATATCGTATTCCTTGGGAAAATAAGATGTGTACTTGTAACTTGATGTAAGAATAGAGTTAGAAAATCCAGGTAGTCCTGTGAAGAGATATTGGGGCTGGCTAAAGGAGATCAGTCCTGGGTGTTCTTTGGAAGGAGTGATGCTAAAGCTGAAACTCCAGTACTTTGGCCACTTCATGCGAAGAGTTGACTCATTGGAAAAGACTCTGATGCTGCGAGGGATGGGGGCAGGAGGAAAAGGGGACGACAGAGGATGAGATGGCTGGATGTCATCACAAACTCGGTGGACATGAGTTTAGGTGAACTCCGGGAGTTGGTGATAGACAGGGAGGCCTGGCGTGCTGCAATTTATGGGGTTGCAAAGAGTCGGACACAACTAAGCAACTGAACTGAAGAGGTAGGGAGGGCTTCCCAGGTGGTGCTGGTGGTAAAGAACCCACCTGCCAATGCAGAAAACATAAGAGATGTGGGTTCCATCCCTGGGTGGGGAAGATTCCCCTGGTGGAGGACATGACAACCCACTCCAGTGTTCTGGCTTGGAAATTTCTTGGACAGAGGAGCCTGGGGGGCTACAATTCATAGGGTCACAAGGAGTCGGACATGATTGAAGTGAATTAGCACGCATGCATGCATGCAAGGGGTATGGATGAGCTTGCAAACTCTGTTGTTAGATAATAGTTATTTAATAAACTTTGGATGCCTACATGGTACATATACTGTTTTAGGTGCTCAGGATGTGAAAGCAAATACAACATACTCCTTATCCAGCAAAAATCCAGCCTTGGTGAAGGAGACAGACAAATTACATGATACTGATTCTCACAGAACCAAATGATAAGCCATGACTGCGTGAACCAGCCATCCCAGCATCCCTAACTCTGAAGTACATTCTTTTAGGACAGTAAAAATGCTGAGCTCTTGACCATTTGAAAAAGACTTTTTGCAAAAACTTGTTCATGCAATCCTTATAGTCACCCTATGAAAAGACTGTTGTCTTTGTTTATAGGTGAGGAAATAGAACCTCAGAAGTTAAACAATCTGCCTGTGATTCCAAACTTAGTGGGAGCACTTGCATTTGAGCCCATGTGGTTTGATCTCAAGCCAGTAGCCAGTGCTTTCTTCAGTGCACTAGCCACAGAATTTCTATCTCATTTACCACAGTTAGCAAAGGTGTTTATCCCCCAAATTGGTGTCGTCATAACTTGAAGGAATGATCTGGCAAAAGTGAAAGTTGCTCAGTCATGTCTGACTCTTTCCGACCCCATTGACTGTAGCCGGCCAGGCTCCTCTGTCCATAGAATTCTCTAGGCAAGAATACTGGACTAGGTAGCTGTTCCCTTCTTTAGGGGATCTTCCCAATCCATGGATCAAACCCAGGTATCCCACATTGCAGGTGAATTCTTTACTGTCTGAGCCACCAGGGAAGTTCAAGAATACTGGAGTGGATAGCCGTTCCTTCTCCAGGGGATCTTCCCGACCCAGGAATAAAAGCAAGGTCTCCATTGCAGGAGATGGAAGTAAAGTCCAATGCTGTAGAAAACAATATCGCATAGGAATCTGGAATGTTAGGTCCATGAATCAAGGTAAATTGGAAGTGGTCAAACAGAAGATGGCAAGAGTGAACATCGACATTTTAGGAATCAGTAAACTAAAATAGACTGGCATGGGCAAATTTAACTCAGATGACCATTATATTTACTACTGTGGGCAAGAATTCCTTAGAAAAAATGAAGTAGCCCTCATAGTCAACAAAAGAGTCCAAAATGCAGTTCTTGGGTGCAAGCTCAAAAACGACAGAATGATCTCTGTTCATTTCCAAGGCAAACCATTCAATATCACAGTAATCCAAGTCTATGCCCCGACTATAATGCTGAAGAAGCTGAAGTTGAATGGTTCTATGAAGACCAACAAGACCTTCTAGAACTAACACCAGAAGAGATGTCCTTTTCATCATAGGGGACTGGAATGCAAAAGTAGGAAGTCAAGAGATACCTGTAGTGACAGGCAAGTTTGGCCTTGGAGTACACAATGAAGCAGGGCAAAGGCTAACAGAGTTTTGCCAAGAGAAACCACTGATCATAGCAAACACCCTCTTCCAACAGCACAAGAGAAGATTCTACACATGGACATCACCAGATGGCCAACACCAAAATCAGATTGATTATATTCTTTGCAGCCAAAGATGGAGAAGCTCTACACAGTTGGCAAAAACAAGAGGAGGAGCTGACTGTGGCTCAGATCATGAACTCCTTATTGCCAAATTCAGACTTAAATTGAAGAAAGTAGGGAAAACCACTAGACCATTCAGGTATGACTTAAATGAACGACCTAAATGAAATCCCTTACGATTATACAATGGAAGTGGCAAATAGATTCAAGGGATTCGATGTGATAGAGTGCCTAAAGAACTACGGATGGAGGTTCGTGACATTGTACAGGAGGCAGTGATCAAGACCATCCCCAAGAAAAAGAAATGCAAAAAGGCAAAATCGTTGTCTGACAAGGCCTTAGAAATAGCTGGGAAAAAAAGAGAAGAAAAAGCAATTAGAAATAGCTGGGAAAAAAAGAGAAGAAAAAGCAAGGAGAAAAGGAAAGATATACCCATTTGAATCCAGAGTTCCAAAGAATAGCAAGGAGAGATAAGAAAGCCTTCCTCAGTGATTAGTGCAAAGAAATAGAGGTAAACAATAGAATGGGAATGACTAGAGATCTCTTCAAGAAAATTAGAGATACCAAGGGAACACTTCATGCAAAGATGAGCACAATAAAGGACAGAAATGGTAGGGACCTAAGAGAAGCAGAAGATATTAAGAAGAGGTGGCAAGAATACACAGAAGAACTATACAAAAAAGATCTTTATGACCCAGATAACCACAACGGTGGGATCACCCACCTAGAGCCAGACATCCTGAAATGCGAAGTCCAGTGGGCCTTAGGAAGCATCACTATGAACAAGCTAGTGGAGGTAATGGAATTCCAGTTGAACTATTTCAAACCCTAAAAGATACTGTGAAACTGCTGCACTGAATATGTCAGCAAATTTGGAAAACTCAGCAGTAGCCACAGGACTGGAAAAGGTCAGTTTTCATTCCAATCCCAAAGAAAGGCAATGCCAAAAATGTTCAAACTACCACACAATTGCACCCATCTCACACACTAGCAAAGTAATGCTCAAAATTTTCCAAGCCAGGCTTCAACAGTATGTGAACCATGAACTTCCAGATGTTCAAGCTGGATTTAGAAAAGGCAGAGGAACGAGAGATCAAATTGCCAACATCCGTTGGATCATCAAGAAAGCAAGAGAGTTCCAGAAAAACATCTACCTCTTTTTGAGTAGACTTTTTGACTACACCAAAGCCTTTGACTGTATGGATCACAATAAACTGTGGAAAATTCTTCAAGAGATAGGAATACCAGACCACCTGCCTCCTGAGAAAACTGTATTCGGTCAAGAAGAAACTGAACTGGACATGGAACAGACTGTTTCCAAATTGGGAAAGGAACACATCAAGGTTGTAGCTTGTCACCCTGCTTATTTAACTTATATGCAGACTACACCATGCAAAGTGCCGGGCTGGATGAAGCACAAGCTGGAATCAAGACTTCAGGAAAAATATCAATAACCTCAGATATGCAGGTGACACAACCCTTAAGACAGAAAATGAAGAATTGAAGATGAAAGTAAAAGAGAGTGAAAAGGTTGGCTTAAAACTCAACATTCAGAAAACTAAAATCATGGCATCTGGTCCCATCACTTCATGGCAAATAGATGGGGAAACAATGAAAACAGTGAAGACTATTTTGGGGAGGCTCCAAAATCGCTGCAGATGGAGACTGCAGTCATGAAATTAAATGACATTTGCTCCTTGGAAGAAAAGCTATGACCAACCTAGACAGCATATTAAAAAGCAGAGACATTACTTTGCTGACAAAGGTCTGTCTGGTCAAAACTATGGTTTTTCCAGTAGTCATGTAGGATGTGAGAGTTGGACTATAAAGAAAGCTGAGCACTGAAGAATTGATGCTTTTGAACTGTGGTGTTGGAGAAGACTCTTGACAGTCCCTTGGACTGCAAGGAGATCAAACTAGTCCATCCTAAGGGAAATCAGTCCTGAATATTCATTGGAAGGACTGATGCTGAAGCTCCAATACTTGAGCCACCTAATGCGAAAAACTGACTCATTGAAAAAGACCCTGATGCTGGGAAAGATTGAAGGCAGGAGGAGAAGGGGACGACAGAGGATGAAATGGTTGGAAGGCATCACTGACTCAGTGAACATGAGTTTGAGCGAGCTTCAGGAGTCGGTGATGGACAGGGAAGCCTGGCATGCTGCAGTGGCAAACAGTCAGACACGAGTGAACTGAACTGAACTGAGCTCCTGCATTGCAGGCAGATTATTTACTAGTTGAGCTACCAGGGAAATTGGTGGTCATCATAAACTTGAAGGAAAGATCTGGTAGATTTCGCTTAAAAGAGAAGGGTCATATAATCAGAGTCTGGTGCTCCAAATTGAGATGTTTGATTATAGATTGATTATTAATAGGACTGTGGGGCCAATTTGCTGCTGCTGCTGCTAAGTCGCTTCAGTCATGTCTGACTTTGTGCGACCCCATAGACGGCAGCCCACCAAGCTCCACTATCCCTGGGGTTCTCTAGGCAAGAACACTGGAGTGGGTTGCCATTTCCTTCTCCAATGCATGAAAGTGAAAAGTGAAAGTGAAGTTGTTTAGTCGTGTCTGACTCTTTGCTGCGACCCCATGGACTGCAGCCCACCAGGCTCCTCCGTCCATGGGATTTTCCAGGCAAGAGTACTGGAGTAGGTTGCCATTGCCTTCTCCAGTGGGGCCAATTTAGGTTTCCTCAAAATTTTTATGCCAATATTTCAGTGAGGAAATATTTCACTAAATTGACCTGGTTCCCTCATTGGGGTTTACAATTCCTGGCGATGTTTGTTTGCTCCACCTTCTCTGTAAAGGAAGGAACACAGATACTTGAATCTTCTCTCAAAGTTGATACTCATGATTCGGGGGATCTTCAACTTCTTGGGCCTTGCTTTCCCACACAGTAAATTTTAAAAAATTGCACTAGACAATTTTCCTAAAGCCTTTTTGTGTCTAAAGTTGTTTTTCTATGATATAAAAAAATGATCACCCTCAATGTCTGTTCCCTCTTGGGCAATGGGTGTTTTCTACTCTCTAGGGGACACCAGAACACTATACTATTTTGGGCTTGAATGTAAAGCACTTGGTATTTCTAAAAAAAAGTTTTGGCTGCCCCATGAAGCATGTAGGATCCTAGTTCCCTCACCAGGGATTGAACCTGTGCCCCCTGCATTGGGAGCTTGGAGTCTTAACCACTGGGGCAGCAGGGGAGTCCCTAGGTATTATTTTTACGTGTTACGAAAAAACTGAAGTACATGGTTACCCAAAATGCTGGGCCTGGATATCTGTTAACTCAGATACAAAAAGAAACTTACAAAAAAAAAAGAACTTTAGTTTTTTGGGAGGAGCATTAGGTGAATGTGTATCTGTGCTTGCTATGCCTACTGCGCTGCTGTGCTGTGCTGTGTCTAGTCACGTCCCACTTTTTGTGACCCCATGGGCTATAGCCCGCCAGGCTCTTCCGTCCATGAGGATTCTCTAGGCAAGAATACTAGAGTGGGTTGCCATGCCCTCCTCCAGCGGATCTTCCCTCTTCACTGTCTCCCAATTAAGGCTGTTCTATTCAAATGTATCCAGCACCTGAAAAAGTCCATCAAACAAGAGGCAAAGAGTCTTTTTATAGTGATGTCTTACTTTTTCCCAAACTAACAGTTTGGCTTCTACAAAACCAGTCTCTTTAGAAACTGAAATTTTTAGTACTATAATTAAAATTTGCTGAGACTTAAGGGACTTTTCCTACCTCAAATGTACCAAGTTTCTATTAACCATTCAATGATTCACCCTCCCACCTCTCTACCAGACATCTTTGAAGGTAGAGGCTCAGAAAGTAAACTCTTTGGCAGTGAATGAGTGACTTTGCCCTTGCATACCGCTCCCCCCTCATTTTAAGCTAATAAGTACTTCATTTTTGATTCTTAATTTTTTTTAATTTATTGAAATGAAGTGCAAATAGTGCAAATACAACCATTTAAATGAAAAATTGAGGGACAGTTAGTTCATTCAAAATGTTGTGCAACCACCAACTCTAGTGCCAAAAGATTTCCACTATTCCAAAATAAAGTCCTATGTCATAGGCAGTTTTCTCCCCTTTCCTCCCTACCCTAACCCCTGGCAACCACCAGTCTCCAGTCTCTGAATTTACTTATTCTTGAGATATCATATAAATGGAATCATATAATATGTGACCTTTCATGTCTGACTTCTTTTAACGTAATGTTTGAGGTTCATCCTCCTTGTACTTGTATCAGTGCTCTATTCCTTTTTGTGGTGGAATAATACTCCATTGTCAGCAATGAATATGCAGCTACATGCAGATTATTTGAGAACTTATTTTCAATTTGGGGAGTATATTCCCAGGTACCCAGGAGTGAAATTGCTGTGTCATGTGGTAATTCTTCTTTTAGCAGCTTTGAGGAACTCCTAAACTATTTTCCATAGTAGCTGAACCATTTTATGTTTCTACCAGCAACGTATGAGGGTTCCAATTTCTCAGTCTCTTTGCCAACACTTGCCATTTTCCACTTTTTAAATTATTCTAGCTCATCCTAGATTCTGAATCCTGATTTCTACCTACTTCTCGAATCTCTTGATTCTCCTTTTGGGAATCCCCTCTTGTTAGTCCCATCCTTAAACCAGATAACTATGTCTCACAAGCTATTTCTGCTGTCTTACTTAGCTCTCCTAGCTAAGTTTATAGCTCCCAAGAACAAGTCTTTATCAACTTAAAAACTATTTTCCATTTTTCTTAACAGTTTTTAATATGCTTTTCATTAATCTCCTTGCTTCCTGCCCAGTATCAGATAATAGTTCCCTGATGAACTGACAGTTCCACATAAGTACTACCTGTCCTTAACCCTTAACATAACATGCCTGCATAGCTTGAAAATGGAAGGTAGTTAGTAGGGCTGACTGATAATCTCGCTCAAGCGTGGGCGGTGTGTCTAATTCATATTTTTATCCATTTTAACCCCTAGAGCAGTTGTAATTAAAGACCTCCTGAAACTTAACTCTAAGGGTAACAATGGAAAAGTCTTTCCCTCTAACAATCCCTTCCCAAATTGAAATTTGAAACTTTAGAACAGTTCCAGTTTGTCTCACTCTGTTAGTTAATATTAGGAAATAAGGATGTTAAGTAAAGCTGAGTAGATCAAAGGAGGTCCCTTTTTCTGGTAGCTAAGTGCCCACAGCTGCTGACGAAGGTCATGTTCTGTGGTCATGACAATGGCACACCAAGAGATAACATTCCATATTTCATACTGTGCCCTAGAAGGCTAAAGATATACTGATGTGCTCACATTACAGAAATACTAGAAAACTCTGCTCTAGGGTATGTTTTTGTGGGAATATGACAGTGGTCACCAAATTCTTTTGTCTTTATCAGGAATACAGTACTTCTCAGGTACACCTTAAAGTATTAAAAGTAATTGAAAGTGACAATGAAATTTTAGTCTTAAGAAAACTTTAGCATTGCTTTTATATTAAAGATTATGTAAACTTGGATTTCTTTATAGGTGCCAAAAAACGTTCTGACATCTATGAAGCATTTGAAAACATCTATCCTATTCTAAAGGGTTTTAAAAAAGCCTGAACATATCATTCAACATCTCACAGTATATTGGTTTCAATATACGCATTAGCCAAGCAACAGAAACAGCTAGACTGTAGATGTCCCATGCACATTTTGACTTTAAAGATTAAAGTGTGATTCTGTATGAGTAACCATGCGTAAGAAATGATGCTTTTTTTCGAAATGACTATTGTATGTTATTTTTAAAATGGAAAAAGTAACCTGATTTCAGAATTTGAAGAGTTAAGGCCTTGCTAGAATGATATTCTAACATCATTAAAATTTAATGCTTCGTTCTTGTTAAAGACATAGTACATGAACATGTGTTCTCTAAAATGCATAACAATATATAGAAATTTTAAATATCTGTATAAAACAGGATAGAAATTGTCTATTGTCTTTTTTTTTTTGGCCTTTTTAAATACTGAGTAGATGATCCTGGCCAGTAGGTACAGGCCTGTGACGGATCCTGTCAGAATACAAATGAAACATTAAAGTCTGAAAACTGTTTAAAAAATTAAATAATTACATATCGTTTTGTTTGAAATGATCAGAGAAAAGTATTTCTCTCCCTAAAAATAAATCTTAAACTTTCAGGAACCATTCAGGTTTAGTATAAAGTCTATTTTGAAAACAGTTTAGGGATTTTGTGCTTTTTTTGTACCTTCATAACCCTGTGTAATTGTATTAAAATAGATCAAATAAGACTTAAGAGGCTGGAGCAAAGAGCTCAGCTTCAAAACCCAATTAGCTTGTGGGAATCATGCGCATTTGATGGAGAAGTGGAGATTAACAGGGAGGGGGATGGGCTAGTAGGAGTCTTGGACCTTGTTCCCATGTGGGCAGGGATTGTCTTTCACTAAAATGAGGACAGGAGGCCTGGCCTGCAGTCCATGGGGTCTCAGATAGTCGGACATGACTGGGCGACTGAACAACAACAAAATGAGGAAACGTTTGTGGGGAGGGAGAGTTCAGTTTTGTTTCTGAATTGCTTCAGACCAATTCTGTACAGTGAATTGGTCACCGTACATTAAGCCTAGTGTAGGCAGTTATGAATTTGGGGGTATGGAACTTGGGAGAGAAGCCCTAGTTGAAGAGAGAAATTAAGGCAGTCATTAATTTATAGCCTGCCAAAATAATCCTTTTGAGTCACTGGTCTGGATCATTTGACCTATGAGTCCAATTTTTTTTCTTCTGTAGTTTACAGGCATATTCAAACACCAATTACTCTGATATAATCCTCTGGCTCACCTTATTTATCCTCACAGAAAGAAATTTGGCGTAATCAAGCCATGTTAAAATACTACCTAGTTGAAATTCTTGGAATATGGCCGAGAATAGAAGCGGAATGCTGGAATTAAAATTTGTTTTTCATAAAGATCTTACTGTGATTTACATGTTCAGTACAGTTGCTTCCACTGGTTGTTGGCAAAGTACTATCAGATTACTAGGAAACGGATTGATTTGTTAATCCTCAAGACGTTGGGTGGGCACTGAAATTTTCTCCACGTGAACACAGGAGAGGTGAGGAACTTGCCCCGAAATCACTTGAGCCATAATTCCACCTCGCTACAAGACCCACTTCCCTCATCCAACTCTGCGGTAGTTTTAGCCAAATTTAGGAAGAATCCACAGCTAATGACAGAAATTCCCTCACGCGTTCGCAATCTGTCTTCCCCACATCCTGAGGGCACTGTATTACTATCTCTTGCACAAGTTTGTGGCGTTAATTTGTAGCCTGGACGTGAAGGAGCCGCTGATGACACTATCGCGCTGCCTCGCCCCACTCTGATTCCTACCCAGCGGCAGCTGAAGGGTCGGCGAGGTCGGGCGAGGTATCCCGCCGAGCTCCCGGAGCCTCCCCAGGCCCCTCCCAGGCCCCTCCTCCTCACCCAAGATGCACCTGGTTGAAAACAAAATCCCACGTGACTGGCTCTGCTCTCATGCTATCATGGCGTCTCCCAGTGGGAAGGGAGCCCAGGCGCAGGAGGCTCCTGGCTGCGGGCCCCAGCCGCTCGCCCGGGACCTGGTAGACTCTGTGGACGACGCGGAGGGGCTGTACGTGGCAGTCGAGCGTTGCCCGCTCTGCAACACCACCCGCCGGCGGCTGACCTGCGCCAAGTGCGTCCAGAGCGGCGATTTCGTCTACTTCGACGGCCGCGACCGCGAAAGGTACGGCAGCCGCCCCTGCGCTATTGTCTTCTCTGGGTGTCTCCACCAGCTCGGAGGCTGGAGCCTGGAGCCGAGTCTGGACCGCGGAGCCCCGCGAAAAGAGGAGGAGGTAGCGAGGGTAGCCCCTTTGCGCCCGTGCTTTGCTCCCAGGGGACGGGGATGGGGATGGAGGCCCGAAGAGAAGTCGCAGTCCTCCTAACCCACTCAGTGGAGTCTGACCTCACGGTGCTTCTGGTACTAGGGAAAAGGAATAGGTGGTGCCTGTGGAGAGGTCTTCTCCTATTATTGCCATAGAGTTGGATTCTCGGTACTTTGTTACTCGCTCAAGCAAAAGCTTGGTTTAATCTCTATTTTCAAAAGAACATTCATTTTCTAGAGAAGAGGCCAGAAGAGAATCAAATAACTGGTTAAGAGGGATTCGGGCCCTGGGAGATTGTGTCACAGATTGATCTTGTTATCAGACATACTTACTCTAATGTGTAAGCTAATCTAGCTAGTTTCTCCCCTTTGCAAAGATTGTTTTGAATGTTAAGGAGTTTGAGGATGTGTTTCCTCTGTTGTAAAAATGCAGAGTGGGAGGTGCAAGCCCTTAGAGAATTG
Source organism: Aepyceros melampus (assembly GCA_006408695.1). Taxonomy (NCBI): domain Eukaryota; kingdom Metazoa; phylum Chordata; class Mammalia; order Artiodactyla; family Bovidae; genus Aepyceros; species Aepyceros melampus. The sequence goes on from SJXQ01009007.1 coordinate 57,637, forward strand.
AATTTAAGAACACGTTTTGGCCTCGTTTTGGAATTTAAGCAGAGACCTACAAGTCCTGGGCTTTCCAGGTGGCTCAGTGGTAAAGAATACACCTACCAGTGCAGGAGCCCCGCGTTCTGTCCCTGGGTAGGGAGGATGCCCTGGAGAAGGAAATGGCAACTCACTCCAGTTTTCTTGCCTGGGAAATCCATGGACAGAGGAGCCTGGCGGAGTACAATCCATGGGGTCACAAAAGAGTCGGACCGACTTAGCGACTAAAACAAGTGCTTGGTTAAATAATTGTAAAATTAGTGTGGTTAGCTGCACGTTTTCTCAGTCCCAACTTTTGTTTCAATAACTTAGTGACAGTAAGCCAGCTAATTTTTTTAGTGCAAAAGTTCAGATAATAACGCCTTAACAACAACCCAGTAAGTTATTAACCCTAATTTATTGCTAAGGAAGCTGCACAGTTTCTTGCCCTGGGTCACACAAATAGTAAGGGTAGGGACCAGAATTAAATTCCAGGCAGCCTGAACCCATATGCCATGCACTTAACCACTGGATTATATAACATCTGTATTTGAAAGTGTTTTTGAGTTCCTGATAGTCTTCTCATCATGAATGGAGTTCATTACTTTTTCTTTTGAGAGATTTGTATGATATAATCTTTTAATTCATTGTTTTCTCATTGATGTAGTTGATGAATTTAGAAACTGCTGATAAGTAATAGCTTTAAGAAGTAAAACAGTTTTATTATAAAAATGCTAGGTATGAGATGGAAATGTCTTTCAAGGGTCAATTCTGGATCCTCTTCTCTATATACTTTTTCCTAGATCCATTCCTATAATTTAAATATCATCTATAGGTTGAAGACTGCCAGGCTTGTTTCTCCAACCTAGGCCTTTGTTAAATTGAGAAAACAGCTGCCTGCTCTATTTGTATTTAAATTTGTAGTGAGAATCTCCATCTTCATATGGCAAACTGAATTCATGATTATCCATAATAAATCTATTTTTCTCATGCTCATCCCAACCCAGTAAATGATGACCTAATTCTTTGAAACAGGCAAAAAAAGTCTTCCAGTCTTCCTTGACTCCTCTCTTAATGCTACCATATCTTATCCCATCTCGCATTCAAAACCTATCCTAATCCCAGCCCTTTCACTACCTCCTGGTCTGGTCCACCGGAGGATTATTGCCTCTTGAGTCTCTGCTTCTGCCTTTTCTCCTTCATAGTGTAGTTTCTCATATTGCAGACAGATTAATATCATCCTTCCATTCCTCTGTTCACATCTTCCAGGGGTGTCGTTTTACCCAAAGTTTAAAAAAAAAAAAAAAGCCAGAGTCTTCATCTGAAGTTCTATATTGTTTGTTCTCCAGTTCTATTGTTTTTCTCTTACCTACTCTGCAAAACATCATGGCCTCCCTGCCAGTACTCAGGCATACTGAGAACACTCCTGCCTCAGTCTTACTCAGACTGCCAGGAACTCCTTTCTTCTAGGCTTCCAGGCTACTTTCTTTGAATCCCTAGGCCTCTGTTCCTTACAGAGAAACTCTGACCATTCATTCGATTAAAATAGTAACTTTCTTCCCCATACAACGTGATTTCTTATTTTCCATAGTACCTATCACCATCTTATGGTTTACATATTAGTTTGTAACTGCCTCTCACCCAATGATGTTAGCTCTGTGAAAACAGGACAGTTTTGTACTCTGCTATATCCTCATAGTAGAAGCTTAATAAAGATTCTTTGAATGCCTGGATCAATCTACCCTTCCTTCCCAAACTTAGTCTGATCCTGAACCACTTCATTATTATACATCATGACCTGTTTGTTACTTAAACCAGAAACCTGGATGTTGTCCTAGCTTTTTCCCTTTTTTTCTTATTCCACGTATCCAAATCATTGACAGGTATAGTTTGATCTGCTTCAGAGCAGATCTTCAATCTGTCTACTTCTAGTCCAGACCGCTATCATTTCTTTCCTGGCCACTAGTTTGTTTTCTTTCTTTTACAGGTACAGCTCCTCCCTAGCCACCCTCTGGCCTTCACACAACAGCCACAGTAGAGATATAAATCAGATAATCTCACTGTTTTGCTTAAACCCTTCAGTGTTTTTTCATTTTATAGAAAGTAAAATTCAGACTTGTTACTGAGCTTATTAAGCCCTATCTGGCTATTGCGTACCTTCTAATTTTGGCTGTAAAGGTTTAGTTTAAAATGTGATCTTTGGATTCAAGCTGCATTGAATTGAATCCAAGCTCCACCACTTGTTATGTGATTTTGAAGTTTCATAGGTTTCTGGTAGTAATTACATAAGAGCACGCACTGAGTTACTTAACACGATGTCTAGCATGTATTTTTAAGCACTCAAAAAGTAAACTCTCACCACATTCTCTCATGTTCACAGCTCAGTAATTGGGCTTTCTCTCACATCCTCAAACACATGGAACTCTTCTACCCATGGGCCTTTTTCCTTACTATTCCCTCTGCCTGGAACACTGTTCCTCCTGATTGGCATCTTGCCTTTCATGTCTCAACTTAAATGTCACTTCCTCGGCGAGACTTTGCCTGACCTTCACTAAGGTAGGTCCCTACTTCCATCTCTCCCCCCATTTCTGTTACAGTACTCAATTCCTTCATGGTATTGAGCATATGATAAGTGGTGTCACTTATCTGCGGAAGGTAACTGGTTCAGAATGTATCAGTAGTTCCACATAGGAGTGAATTCTGCTTTTGTTCAGTCCCATCCTGATGGTTAGTGCAGCACTGGGGAGGAACGTAATAAGCAGATTGTTGAAGGGAATGGTAAAGGCAAGACCATTTTAGAAAGTGAAATACAAATTATTCTCAGGAGAGGGATGTGTTACAATGGATTTCTTTTTATGACGAAGCAGAAAAGTGAAAAAATAAATACCAGGATCATTCAGAATTTAGAAGTGAAAAAGAAAGTTAAGGTTTAGGGATAACAGACAGCTTCACTTCACTTTCAATCATCCCCTTTTCTGAAGTGTGTATTTCTAAAGAGGAGTTCGCTTGTTTGTTTTCCTTCATTCCCTAACCAGTGTCCAGCATGTAGTAGGATACAAGAATCTCTTGAGACCCAGGACCCTGTCCTGATGGCCAGATCAGTTTTACTGAGCTCATTGGGTACAGTTATTGGCATGAAATATTCTGGTAGATAAGAAAAAGGCAGGTTTCTGCTCTCGAGGATTTACACTGACTACTAATAAGCCTTAAATATCTTGGGCCAAAGGTTGATTGTGAGATATTCTCTGGTCATCAGTACTTATGAAAAATTTTGTATTCTGCGCTTTACTTTCAGGCCCTTTTCCCCCTCTTACTTTATGAGAAAACTCCTCACTGACTGTGGGAAACCACTTGGAAATAAAATATGGAAGCTTCAGCATGATTTAAATACCCTTGTTTAACCCCTGGTTCTTTTCAGTAAGTCAACCAAAATAGCTGTGCCTGCAAGGATCTTGAATGTTATGTACATATCAAAGTTCCTATAAATGTAGATTTTTTTCAGGTTTCATTAATAGACTAGCTGAATATATAAGTTCTAATGGTTTAGCAGTTCAAGGAAAATTCAATATTAAAGAGTAAATGTGTTTCCTAATAATTCTTTTGACTTCTAAGAAGGGAACATGCATCTTTATGTAGTTTTGTGGACAGTATGAGTTTGGCAGTTAGATTGATTGAAAAATACCTGACTTGCTACTTTTGGTTTTTATTTTTGGTTATTATTCAGTGGGACACTTCCTTATAGCCTTGGTACCCTCATCAGCACTATCCTTTCCTCATCTCCCACCTCGGCCCAGTCCTGAGACAGTACCCACGTCTCTGCTTTTGTGTCTGTCTTTTCACTTGTTTGCTTCCTTAAGAGATGAAGAGGAATTATTTTAAGCAGTACTCTCAACACCATCTCCTTTGAATCTTGTACCAGAGAACATTTTAAAATTGCAGGTCTTTTAACAGGAGCGTAGTTTTCTGGATTAAACATTTATCTGATACTAGAAATAACACTGTTACCCAATAGCTAACTGACAAATTGAAATAATTTTTCCACTCAAAACTGGAAAAAATTGCTTACCAGTTAATGATAGGGTGTAAGAATGAGACAGGGGGGATAATCCGACGATACCCAGGAACATCTACATGCTGGTTTAGAAACTAGTTAAAGTGTGGATCAAAAAGAAAGGCATTTTATGAGCAGATGGATATTGCTTTCATATGTACACAGCATCAGGAATGATACAGCACTCCTTTCACTGAGTTTTAGGCGTTGAGGACTACATTTTTACCACGAAACAGAAATATGGGCACCGGACAAATTGAGAAGTGGGATAGAGAACAAGCAAGAAATTTTAGACATTACTGAAGATTTTAAGAGGAAGATGCATCCTAAAAGCTACTCTTGAGACATTTCTGTTCCCCATCAGTATCTTTTTGATTGTCAGTCCTTAGCTTATATAAAAGTTTGTTTTCATGAGGATTCGATTCTGGACCCACATCTGTGTACCCCACTCAGCAGAATAAAAGCTCCATAGGTACCTGGACTCCCCATCTTGAGACAAGAGTTTAATCAACCTGCTGCTCTTTGGTTATCTCTTTCAGGAAGGGTCACAGCTCCCAACCCTTGTAGCTTATTAATTGTGTTTCCAACAATACATGTGGATCTCCTAAGAAAGTATAATTCTTGTCTCAATCAGCATCACTGGCTACTCTTAACCATATGTGTACCCTTCAGAATCTGTAAAAGGATTTCACAAGTATTGTCTCATTTGTTCCCTGCTAACAAAACCATGAGTTATTAACCTGTTTTTAAGATGAGGAAGCTCAGAGTAGTTGTGCCTTACTTACTGCTGGGCTGTGCTCATTCTTACATTGACCTCCAGATCCAAAATACATACATACATACATATGTATATATTCAATTTAATACACTAGTAGGATTAAGTGCAAAATCACTGATTGTGATGAAGAAAAGGGAAACTAGCCTATATTGCCTGTTAAGTGCCGGTACCTGATGCTTTCACATTTATCTTATTTAATCCCTGTAATCAAGTAGGATAATCATTATTTTCATTTTACAAGTGAGGAAACTAAACAGTGCTCTGTTTGTACTTTCTGCTAATGACTTAACCTTCATTCCTGCCAGTGGAGTATGTTTTTACTATAGTTAAGCCTTGAACAACAGGGGTTAATTCACCTGTAATTTATAGTCAGCCCTCTTCTTATCTGTGGTTGCTCTGTATCCACAGATTGAATCCACTTCAGACCGTGTGGTACTGTAGTATTTACAATTGATGAAACCCGCATTGTTGAAGTTGTGTATTTTCTCATACTTTAAATACTCTAACATAATGTAGAAGAACTATTCTGATAAGGACTATGGTTTTTCCTATTGCATTTGTCCATAAACGTCATACCCTTGAATGCCCAAAAGAACTTGAGGGAGAAAAATGTGAATGCTAGTAATTTCTGCTGTGTTATTGATAGTATTCTAGTTCAAGAAATACTCAGTTCTTTAACCATTTCTGCTTGTATAATAGAGATTGCTATGCTCTTCTCCAAGAAAATTTTTGCTCTTTCTTTCCGGATAAGTCTTGCTGCCTTATTTCTAGAGCCAGAATCATCAACTCTTCACCAAACCTGTGTCCAAATTGGAGCTGGGGGAAATCCCCCCCACACACTAATTTGAAAGCTGACAGTGCTTATTTTCTCCTTTCAAATTTAAGAAACCCAAGGAATATAGGGTTGACTAATTCTTGAGGCCCTCAGTTGCATATTTGAAAGTTTTGTGGGGTTGTTCTGTTTGCCTTTCTTAAAATACAGGAATAGTGTTTCTTTGACTTTTCTGTTGCCATAACCCTAGGCACAAAGTGAATGTAAAGCACTAGGGTGAGGGAAAGGACAGGCAGGCAGACGGGAGGTGAGAGTTCTTTTATGAAAGGCACCAAGTCAGTGCTCAGCAAGCTGCAGTTGGTGGTCTGACGGTGTTATTGGCCATCTCGCACAGAGTTAACAGGATTCCTGATCGGGTGCATGCCTGGGTGCTGCTTTTCTGGTCTCATGGGACAGACTTAGGTGACCAGTCCTGCTTGTGGCCAGATCCACTCAAGTCACCCAGGACGATCTGTGGCCATGGTGCAGCGTGGAGCAATGGCGGGTCACATTTGTAACTGATCCTCGTCACCCTGCTGTCCCCAGGTGTGGTGAAGTTCTCTGGGGCAGGACAGATTAACTTCCTAGCTTGTGAAACAACAGAATCTCCTCTGCCTGTAATGCCTTCCTTCCCACAGCAGGGCCACCTCTAACCCATCCTCAAGTGGCAGCTCAGGCAGACGTGACTCCAGAGCCTGAGTTGGGTTGTGTGCCGTCTCTTGGATTGATAGCCCCAAACTGTGTGTGACTGCCTGCCCCTGGCTGTCACCAGTCTCGGTCACAGGGGCACGGTTTAAAGTCGACTTAAAGAAATCCTTTTTTTAGAGGGGAGAAAAGCAAATACAAGCCTGAAGGAGTTTGGTAAATAACACAAAAGACATTTTTAAATTGGGAAAGAAAATATTAAAAAAGTGTTTAAAAGCCCTGATGCATGGTACAGGTTCACTGGCAGATTCCTTTCAGAAAACAATGCAAAACTATAGAGCCATTCAGCAACAAGAAAATGAATAAATGTATCTGCACAAAATTTTGGAATTTTTGTAGAGCAGAACCATAAGTAGTCACTAAGAAAGTTGAGAAAGAATTTTAAGATGTATGAAAGGAAAACAGCAATTTTCCTAATAACCCTTTAAAAAAAACTATAGAAAAGGGAACAAAGGACCTAGAATAACAAATGAAAAGCAGCCGATAAGAAATAATGAAGAAAGGCAAGTAAATGAATTGTAAATTGTCTTTGAAGGAAGGGAGTGGGAAGCCAGTCAGGTTAGTAAAGAATAAAATGTGCAGAGCTGAGAGAATGAGAACAGGCTGGTAGGGTTGGAAATATCATATGAAATGATTTCAGAAGAAATTTAAAGATAACTGCCAGAGGTTTGCGTGAAAATATTTGACGTAGCAGTTTATTTATAAGAATTTCTTGTAGAGAAACCTAAAAGATTTGTGCACCAGGATATTCATTTCTAACATTATTGATAGAAGTGAAAATTTGGAAGCAATGGCAGTGTTCCTCAGTAAGAGTTTCTGTGAACAAGTTACATGATATCCATTCAGTGAAATTCTATAATGAGACGTGGAAAAAGATACAAAACATTTTATGTAATAAACCCAGCTTGAAAGACAGTGTATAAAATAAAATATGCCTTTCCCCCTTTTCCTTTTTTCTTTTCTTTTTTTTTTTCCTTCCCTAATCTGTCTCCATGAGTCCAGAACTGGAAAATGCAGAGAATGGATGAGGTGCTGGTAAGCAGTTGGCTTGCTGACCGGGCACATTCCTTGATACCATCTGCTCTTTTGCTCTGTTCACACTACCTATTTTTTCATTTCCTTCGTGAAGAATGACATTGCTCATGAAGCGTTTGGTACAGGAGGAATTGCCATTTCCTGCTTGTTATTCCTGCTGTCATCTGTATTTTTGTGTTTTGAGTTTGTTTCTAACAACCCAGGAGAACTAACTAGCCTGATATAAAGCTGGATGGTGTCATCATCCCAATTTGTGTTAGTGCAAAGTGGAATCTTTACAACAGATCTGAAAGGAGCACTTTTATAGCCTTTGGAGCAGGATTTTCTCCTTCGTGTCAGCCTTTGTTTACACAGGTTGATGAATCTTGTGAGTTCATCATCTCCTTTCAGGTTTCAAGAGCATGAATCACGCGTTACCTCAGTAAGGGAGAATAAATATCACATTTGTTTCTCATTTTCAATATAAGGAAATGGAAGCGTATAACAAGTACCATGTCTAGCACACAGCCAGTTGCAGAAAATGAATGACTAGATTTCTTACGATTCTGTAAAATGCTCTTTAGTAAGTTGCGGCCGCATATTAAGAGCCTGATAAATTATTTGGTGAGCCTATGAATTTGTCCACATTCTACGTTGGTTTCTGAGTTTTCTAATGGTTCCTGCAGTGACCGCCTCACTGGCCTTTGCAGTACTACCCAGTAGAACTCTGTGCAGTGATGCTCCATATCTGTGCACCCAGTAAAGTGGCCTCCAGCCATATGTAGCTGTTGAAATGTGAGAGTGTCACTGAGAAAGTGAATTTTTAATTTAATTTAGCCACTTAAGGATATAATTCTGTCACATATAATATTGTCTGATTTGCTTTCTTATTTAATATATGTGGTACATTTTCAGTGACTATGAAATGGCAGAGTCATAATTAGGGCATTTTATCCCTTCCATTTAGAAGTAGATATCCGGGGATATTTCAGATGTGGGATTATAAAAGTAGTGTGTTAGACTTCTGTGTCTGGATTATTTTAAGGAAGAGATTTTTAGGGCTATTATGGTTCTGGTTTTATGTTACGATTCTGTTGAATTGTTTTAATTTAGACTGGGAAATCAAGAGATAGCCACAAGCCTAATTCTGGACTCCATACCATGTTACCATGGTGGGTAACATTACTTTTATTTCTTTGAAAGTAGTTAATAAGCCACTGTTAGCTCAATTCAGAATCATTGCATGATATTCAGTTAAGTTCAGTTGCTCAGTCATGTCTGACTCTTTGCATCCCCATGGACTGCAGCACACCAGGCTTCCCTGTCCATCACCAATTCCTGGAGATTGGTCAAACTGATGTCCATCAAGTTGGTAATGCCATCCAGCCATCTCATCCTCTGTCGTCCCCTTTTCCTCCTGGCTTCAGTCTTTCCCAGATCAGGGTCTTTTCTAACGAGTCAGTTCTTTGGATCCTGTGGTCAAAGTATTGGAGCTTCAGCTTCAGAATCAGTTCTTCCAATAAATTCAGGACTGATTTCCTTTACAACTGGTTTGATTTCCTTGCAGTCCAAGGGACTCTCAAGAGTCTTCTCCAACACCATAGGTCAAAAACATCAGTTCTTTGGCACTCAGCTTTCTTTATGATCCAACTCTTACATCCATACATGACCACTGGAGAAACCATAGCCTTGACTAGATGGACCTTTATCGGCATAGTAATGTCTCTGGCTTTTAATGTGCTGTCCAGGTTGGTAATAGCTTTCCTTCCAAGGAGCAAGCGTCTTTTAATTTCATGACTGCAGTCACCATCTGCAGTGATTTTGGAGCCCCCCAAAAAGATAGTCTGTCACTGTTTCCATTATTTCCCCATCTGTTTGTCATGAAGTGATGGGACCAGTTGCCATGATCTTAGTTTTTTGAATGTTGAGTTTTAAGCCAACTTTTTCACTCTCCTCTTTCACTTTCATCTTTAATTCTTTATTTTCTGCCATAAGGGTGGTGTCATCTGCATATCTGAGGTTATTGATATTTCTCCCGGCAATCTTGATTCTAGCTTGTACTTCATCCAGTCGGGCATTTTGCATGATGTACTCTGCACATGAGTTAAATAAGCAGGGTGACAATATACAGCTTTGACGTACTCCTTTCCCAATTTGAACCAGTCTGTTGCGTGATATTACTCATGCATTTTTTTAAATTTTCATATTTTAAGGAAGAGATTATTTTACTGTTATTTTAAGGAAGATTTTTAGGGCCATTATGGTCACATTTTAGGTACTCAGTAGCCACATATGCCTGATGGCTGCTGTGTTGACTAGCACAGATCTAGAAGATTTGAATATCACTGCTTGCCACCTTCAGCTGGCTGATGCTTATAGAAGTCTGTACCCAGGAACTATAAAATATACATTCTTTCAAGTTCACATGGAACTTTCACCAAGATGAAGCGCATCATATCAAGGCCATAAGACAATCTCAAATTACAAGATTGAAATCTCATGTATTCTGGGACCACATCAGAGTTAAAGTAGAAAAATAACAGTAAGTTACCTAAAAAGCTGGTATATCTGGAAATTGAGTGATACACTTAGAAATAAATTCTTGATCAGAGGGAATTTTATGGAAAATTAGAAATTTCAAACTAAAGGATAAAATACAGCATTTCAAAAATGTTAAGGGTTTAGCTTAAGCAATACTTTGGAAATTTGTAACTTAATGAGAGGCTTAAATTTGATGATTGAAGTTTCTACCTTACATTCAAAAAAAAAAAAAAGCGAACTAATCCCTAATGTAGCAGGAAGAAAATAAGGGTAGAATACTGACAAATATAAAAAATGATCTGTGATGTGATATTCTTTCCTTTTAACTTTGTTAATAATAGTGACTTGCTAGCCATAATGACTAGCAATAAATTTAGTGAGAAAAAATTGGACATTACTTTGCCAACAAAGGTCCGTCTAGTCAAAGCTATGGTCTTTCCAGTAGTCATATATGAATGTGAGAGTTGGACTATAAAGAAAGCTGAGCACTAAAGAATTGATGCTTTTGAACTGTGGTATTGGAGAAGACTCTTGAGAGTCCCTTGGACTGCAAGGAGATCCAACCAGTCGATCCTAAAGGAAATCAGTCCTGAATATTCATTGGAAGGACTGATGCTGAAGCTGAAACTCCGAGTAGTCTGGCCACCTGATGCAAAGAACTGACTCATGTGAAAAGACCCTGATGCTGAGAAGATTGAAGGTGGGAGGAGAAGGGGATGACAGAGGATAAGATGGTTGGATGGCATCACGGACTCAGTGAACATGAATTTGAGTAAACTCCGGGAGTTAGTGATGGACAGGGAGGCCTGGCATGCTGCAGTCCATGGGGTCGCAGAGTCGGACATGGCTGAGTGACTGAACTGAACTGAGGCACCAATTTATAGATGAGAGCAGGGTTCAGTTAAGTTTAATAATTACAATTATTTATAATGGAAGCCTCGTTTCCTTGGATTCAAACTCACTTTAGTGCTTTGATCTGCCTGTTTCAGAAGATAATTTAACCTAGGCATGAAGAAACCTATAGACATATTTTATAAATCCATGAAAGAGTTTTAAAGCTGAGAATATGAACCTAGTTTTAAGTAACCTAGTTTTAAGTAAAATGGTAGGCAGCTGCGTGCATCCCATCGAGAAGATATGTTTGCACAGTGACATTTCTGGATGAGTCTGCATAAATGATTGGCTCTCAGGAATTTGCATAATCTCATTTGACTGAAAAAAATGAACGTTTAAATAAAATGCTGCATTTTTTTCTTACAGGTTTATAGACAAGAAGGAAAGGTTAAGCCAGCTTAAGAGCAAGCAAGAAGAATATCAAAAAGAGTGAGTTTTCATTTTGCTTTCTAATTTGTGGGGGTTATCTGGTCACCACCTGGTTTATTTCAATGCTGTTGTACGCAGATATGTGGGTTGCTGATTTATTGAATTTAGGATACAGATCTCAACATGTGAAGAGCACTGTATCTGGGAGAAACCAAATAAGAGATTGTCGGGTTTCTGGAAAACAGTGAGGTCAAACATGGTGCCTGGTTAACAGCAGGCACAGTGCCTGAATGAGTGAATCAGAGAGCTGACCCTGGTGAATGGGTCCAGTACAGAAAGCATGTTACTCTAGTGGCGGCGGCTCGTGCAGGACATTATTGCTTCTCTTTGTCTTTATTCTTCTGTATGAAGGTTTTGCAAAGTGTGGTCTCTAGATCATCCACATAAGATTGAATTAACTTGGTGTTCTCATTAAAAATGTAGATTCTTGGAGTCTATCCTCAGATATTCTGATTCAGTAGGTCTGAGGGGAGGCCCAGAAATCGAGTATTAACAAGCACCCCTGACAAATCTCTCATCCTCTGGATTTGGAAATTGCCCTGTAGAACCTTTTGTCCCAAATTGGTCCAGTCACTGCTCTCCATCCAGACCCCAGACATGATTAACACATTTATGAGCAGATTAACCCTTCAGAGATTCCTGCATTAGAGAAGCCTGCCTGGATTTATTTTACTCAGTCATTTCTCTGACTTACTCTAACGCAGAAACTTAACTTTTTTCCTATAGAACACTTCATTCTATAGAACAAATGTTAGCCTACACTGACTTGTGCCATTTTAAAGTGGGGGAACTGTTGATAGCATTTTGGATCATGAATTATCTTATGTGATTGTTGGATTGCTAAGTTGTGTTCAACTGTTTGTGACCCCATAGACTACAGCTCACCAGGCTTCTCTGCCCTAATTATCTCCCAGAGTTTGCTCAAACTCACGTCCATTGAGTCCGTGATGCCATCCGACCATTTCATCCTCTGTCACCCCCTTCTCCTCTTGCCTTCAATCTTTTCCAACATCAGGGTCTCGTTATTACTTACGACTGATGGAAATTATTGGTCATGATGGAGAGCAAAGGCGATGGCTGTTAACGGAAGTTTATTGTATTTACAGAAAGGCTCTGAGCCATACTCAAGGTGCAGAAGGAAGCAGGTGAGGAAAAGAATGGCAGAAAGTAGGGAATTTGGAAAACAGTTTTAAATACTTATACCCCACTTGGGTATATCCAGAGTTTTCTAAGACCTTATTTTAAAAAGTTGTTGATTTTGCATTTTTGAGCTTTACCAATTTTATTATTTTAAGAGCTTATTTCCTTTATCTCTTCTCCATACAGAGTATTAAAAGCTATGGAAGGAAAATGGATGACAGATCAATTGGTAAGAACAAGAAGTATTTAAATAATATTCTTTACACTTGAGGTTAGATGTTTTTTAATTGGCAGAACTTAAAAAATGATTTTGAACTTAAATTTATTTGTGATCATTTTTTGGTAGTTCTCTGTGAATGTATTTCTATTGTAGACTTCTCACATATTTCATTCAGATACTAAAAACAGGGTATCGGCAGTTAATTATGGAACTACTGTAATGAATAATTATGAGGTCTGATGCTGACAGAAATATACAAGAACAGTTAGATGCTCTTTTTTTAAAAAAATTACTCACCATAACATACATTTTCTAGATGGGTTAATTGAAAAATAGCTAAAATATTAAAAGAAAATATGGGAGAGTGTTTATATAATCTGAAGATGAGCAGACCTTTATAAGCCATAAAGTAAAACATTTGATACACTACATAAAACATTTAAAAATTATGTCTGTTGAAGACCCTGGCAAAATGAATATAAACTGGGACAAAATGATTACAACATATGAAAATAAGGGGTTTGATTGATTACACTTCTATTCCCTGTTGGGCGAAGTGCGTGTTGGCATATTTGTTTGAGGGACAGCTTGGGGAAGTTTGTTGCTTTTGTAATGCATATGTGGTATAAATACCTCCAGCAGTTTTCCTCCTGAGAAAGTGCACATGAATATAGAGATTTACAGGTAAAGATTCTGATTGTCTGCATTGTTCTTAGTAAAATTAATATATAATTAAATATTCATCAAACAGAATCAGCTGATTATGATACTGTGTAGCTGTTAAAAAGTATGTGGTCAGTCTGTATGCACTGGTATGGGATGATATCCGAGGTATATTTTTTTAATGAAAAAAAACTCAAATAGTAGGCTCCAGTAAAGTATGATTCCATTTGTGTGTGTGTTTTAAATATGTATGCTCTTGAAAGTCTGAAAAGATACATAGTTACCCCTGAGTAGTTGGAAGGAGTCAAGGCTAACAATCTTTTCTTTTGTAATGCCTACTTTTTTATCATAAGCATCATTCATAAGTTTTAAATACTTAGAGATGCAATATAAGTGAATTCTGCTTATGTCCTGAATGTTCTATAAACAAATTATGTTGTATGGAAAAAAATTATAAAGGACTATTTATAAAGAATCTCATCCCAGTTTTTCTAAGTTCCTTTCTAAGTTTTCTAGTTTTTCTATCAAAAACTTAAAATATTGGTTCTTAAAGACTAATATCTTTTAAAAGTGAAAACAACTCATTGCCAGTTTATTCCTAAATTGATCACGGTTCCTGTGAATCTGATCTCAGATGTCTCTCACACTGCTTTGGAGAGGGAGCATTTTCCCCACTGAACAGTCCTGTAATGTATTCTGTGTCTTGTACCATCACACTACTTAGACAAGTGTTAACCATTATAAGCATTTGAATGTTGTTGTAAGCTCTCAGATGTCCCCATTTATGGAGACATCATGGAATAGATAAATCATACTTTCTAAAAACCAACTAGTGTATCAGATTTTTACTTATCCTTTATTCTCTTTGGGGAAGCTGTACCTAAATCTTGGTAATGGAAAAAGGCAGTTTCATGTTTCATAAAATTTTTTCAGGGCTTTTCCAGAAATCTTACATGAGTTATACACTTAAAAAAAAAAAGGAATTCTTCTCTGTTGCAGTTTTTTATTACTCTGTAAGTAATATTTGCTTATTGTATCAATGAGATAGTACAGCTGATAGTCTCCTCAGTAACCAGCACTGCGAATTTAGAGCAGGGCATCCATAGAACTCTCTGATGATACAAATGTTCTGTCTACACTGCCAATATGGTAGGCATTAGCCATAGGTGGTGTTGACATGGACCACCTGACATGTGGGTAGTGGGAGTAAAAACCAGATTTTCTTTTAAATTTTACATAATCTCACTGACTTTCAGATAGCCACATATCTGAAATAGAGGACCAGTAGCTCTGTATTGGATAGGACAGGTTAAGATAATATGTGTCAACTTTTTTCTCTGTACTTACTAACACAGAAAAGAACTATGTGAATTTCTCATTCTCTATTGGAAAAGACCCTGATGCTGGGAGGGATTGGGGGCAGGAGGAGAAAGGGACGACCGAGGATGAGATGGCTGGATGGCATCACAGACTCAATGGACGTGAGTCTGAGTGAACTCCGGGAGTTGGTGATGGACAGGGAGGCCTGGCGTGCTGTGATTCATGGGGTCGCAAAGAGTTGGACACGACTGCGCGACTGAACTGAACTGAACTTAATTGCCTAGCAGCTTCTGTCCTGAACCAGAAAAATTTTTTTCTTCTTTTGGATAGGACAGGTTAAGATAATATGTGTCAACTTTTTTCTCTGTACTTACTAACACAGAAAAGAACTATGTGAATTTCTCATTCTCTATTGGAAAAGACCCTGATGCTGGGAGGGATTGGGGGCAGGAGGAGAAAGGGACGACCGAGGATGAGATGGCTGGATGGCATCACAGACTCAATGGACGTGAGTCTGAGTGAACTCCGGGAGTTGGTGATGGACAGGGAGGCCTGGCGTGCTGTGATTCATGGGGTCGCAAAGAGTTGGACACGACTGCGCGACTGAACTGAACTGAACTTAATTGCCTAGCAGCTTCTGTCCTGAACCAGAAAAATTTTTTTCTTCTTTATAATCCACTAGTTACAAAAGCTATAATAAATATAATTATACTGGACTTTTCTTCATTGAGTTTTCTAAGATACACCTCAGGATAAGTAGTGTCCCTAGTAGATAATCATATTAATTTTAAGAGATCAATATTTGTGACATTTGTTTCATTTCTTTTTTAAGAGATGGAAAATAATGTCCTGCAAGATGAGGATTGAACAGCTGAAACAAACTATATGTAAAGGAAATGAAGAGATGAAGAAAAGTAAGTAATGTTCCCACCTCTCTCCAGCCCTGATAAAGGACTCGTGTAATTTCATGGGATTAATCAACTAGGAAAAGAAAAGGGGAGGGGTGGTAGAGGCAATAGCAACCTGGAAAAGTTAACTGGTTGCCTTTTACTCTTTGTAAAACATTTGTATAAGGAATTTATATATATGTGTGTATTTCAAATATATGTATATAAAGCATATATCTGTGTTATGTATATTTACAAATGTGTGCATATATACATAAACACATGTGCAAATGTAATAACCTTTTATAAACTACTTCTCTCAAAAAGTTGAGTACTGTATGTGTCCTATTTCCCTTAGCTGATAGGAAGCTCAGAGTCAGTCTTGGTAATCAAGTATAATTATTAGTTCACACCAAAAGCAAATACTGACTTTTTCTCCATCAGTGAACTTACACATATTTTAATTTGTATTGATTTTGCATTACATCTGTGTAGTTCATATTTTATCACAGGTAGTTGCCGGATTTTAAGAGAATCCTCTTAGAAATCCGTATCTTTAGACATAGTGCTTGCTGGGGCGTCCCTGATGGTCCAGTGGTTTAGACACTGAGCTTCCAGCGTAGGGGGTGGGGGTTCAGTCCCTGGTCAGGGAACTAAGATCCCACATGTCATGTGGCAAGGCCAAAGATACATTTTAGAAAAAAGAAAAGTAGTTCATGTATTTCTGAAGATCATTGTTTAAAGTTTAAAATGGATGCTGTCATACCTTGTAAGCCCCTTTCTTGTCTACTCATTGCTTTCAGAAGCAAGTATTTTATAGTGGTAGGTAATGGTATAAAAGCTGCCTTTGAAAAACTTGTCCTAATAAAGTGCTTGTGTGGAGTTTCACAAGATTAATAAGCTACAGAAACAGGGCAGCCTGGTGAAGAGGTCTTAGACCTACAGCCCGCCTCTCCTGTGCCAAGTTTGGCTTGCACTCTCCAAAGGCTCTGGGTCAGCAGCAGCGTAGGGACTCATTACTTACCATGGGTTCACCCACTTTCCCCTCCTCCCTGGATGTTCACAGTAGGAGTTTGCCACCAGGCATCTGTGAACCTCCTGAAATTGCTGAATTGACTGAGTTTGTGCTTTTCTCTGATAAATAAGTTTAAAACTTTGATCAGCTCCTTTTAATAGGCTCCTATCCCAATTATCCTTCTAGTTTAGTCACTAAGTTGTTTCTTTGTAACCCCGTGGACTGTAGCCCGCCAGGATCCTCTGTCTGTGGAAAAACATCTACTTCTCCTTCATTGACTATGCTAAAGCCTTTGACTGTGTGGATCACAACAAACTGTAGGAAATTCTTAAAGAGATGGGAATACCAGACCACCTTGTCTGTCTCCTGAAAAACTTGTATACGGAACAAGAAGCAACAGTTAGAACTGGACATGGAACAACTGGCTGATTCAAAATTGTGGAAGGAATATGACAAAGCTGTATACTGTCACTCTGCTTATTTAACTTCTATGCAGAGTATATCATGCGAAATGCCAGGCTGGATAAATCACAAGCTGGAATCAAGATTGCTAGGAAAAGTACCAACAATCTCAGATATGCAGATGATACCACCCTTATGGCAGGAAGTGAAGAGAAACTAAAAAGCCTCTTGATGAGGGTGAAAGAGGAAAGTGAAAAAGCTGGCTTAAGACTCAACATTCAGAAAACTAACGTCATGGCATCTGGTCCCATCACTTCATGGCAAATAGATAGGGAAAAAGTAGAACAGTGTCAGACTTAATTTTCTCGGCTCCCAAATCACTGCAGATGGTGTCTGCAGCCATGAAATTAAAAGATGCTTGTTTCTTGGAAGAAAGGCTCTGACCTAGACAGCATATTAAAAAGCAGAGGTATCACTTTCTTGCTAAAGGTCCACCTAGTCAAAGCTACGGGTTTCCCAGTAGTAATATACAGATATGAGAGTTGGGTCGTAAAGAAAGCTGAGGACCAAAGAATTGATGCTTTCAAATTGTGGTGCCGGAAAAGACTCTTGAGAGTCCCTTGGACTGCAAGGAGATCAAACCAGTTAATCCTAAAGGAAATCAACCCTGAATATTCATTAGAAGGACTGATACTGAAGCTGAAACTCCAATACTTTGACCACTTGATGCAAAGAGCTGGCTCATTGGAAAAGACCTTAATGCTGGGAAAGATTGAAGGAAAAAGGAGAAGAGGGTGGCAGAGGATGAGATGGTTAGGTAGCATCACTGATTTGATGGACATGAATTTAAACAAACTCCAGGAGATGGTGGATGACCAAGGAGCCTGGCAGGTCATAGGGTGGAAAAGAATTAGACACAACTTAGTGACTGAACCACAACAAAGCCCCCAGACAATGAAAGCAACAACCATGGAAAATATTGTTAACAAGAGAGATGGTTCTCCACTGCTGCTGCTGCTGCTCAGTTGCTTCAGTCGTGTCCAACTGTGCAGCCCCACAGACGGCAGCCCACCAGGGTTGGACAGCCCGCTGTCCCTGGGGTTCTCCAGGCAAGAACACTGGAGTGGGTTGCCGTTTCCTTCTCCAGTGCATGAAGGTGAAAAGTGAAAGTGAAGTCGCTCAGTAAGTGTCTGACTCTTCGTGACCCCATGGACTACAGCCCACCAGGCTCCTCCATCCATGGGATTCTCCAGGCAAGAGTACTGGAGTGGGGTGCCATTGCCTTCTCCAATGGTTCTCCACTAGTGCACTCTATAGCTGTGATTTCCATCCCTAGCAGATGATTGGTGTCACCTGATAACCATTTTTAAAATCTAGAGAGAACTGGGCCCTGCCTTGAACTTAGAAAACGAAAATCTCATTCAGGGGGACTGGGGTCAATGGTTCGACTGGGGTCAATGGTTTGTAACCTGTCTGTAGTAAAAGACCATTTTTTTCTCTTTCATTTCTAATGTGTCATAAACCAACATGAATACTTCTGTAAACTACAATAAAATTAGTTACTAGAAAAGTGATTGCACACTTGGATGCCATCACATAGCCATGTCAAAATGTTTTGTTTGTTTTTTTCTTCTAAATTTACTCTCTCCTTCTGTACTTGGTTGGTTTGGTAAAGGTTTGGGCCGGATCCATGGTTCATACTTTGAGTAGTAGCTCTACTCTGATGACCTGCCAGATCCATAAGCTGTTTGCCACCATCTACACCAGACTCAGAAAATTTTGCAAACAATTTCAAGGCAGTTAATGGATTCCAGAAGCTGAAGTTTATAGATTAGATTAAGAATTTGCTGCTCAAGAAATAGCCTGTTGTGTTTTTTTTTTTAAACAGATTATTTATTGTTAAAATACCAATTATAAACTGTAGCTCCTGATGAATATTTCTCCAGAATCTTTTGACTTAACATGTTATTATTGCATGATAATAGGCATAGATAGGGAAATCCGATTGCATTTGAAACTTGAGAGTTGAGTTGATCTGTTATTTGCCAAAATAGCAAGAGTAGATTACAGACAGGGAAGGTGACACAGAGAGGAGAGTGGCTTAACCTGGGTGCACTGTGCAGGCTGGGTGTCTGTGATGATTTCCTGTCACTTTCAAGGGGTCCTGGTTATTACATTGGAAAATGTCATTTAAAAAATCTAACCACCATATGGCTCGGGCCATGGCTAGATATTGATAGATACATTTGAGTACTTGTAAAAAAAAAAACTCAGTAGAGACCATGAAAATGATTGAACTTACTAGAAAGTGTGTGAAAGGACCATAGACTTAGAGACATTCATATTGATCAGGAATGGTGAAGAGATGAATCAGAGAAGAAAAAAATATGTGTGTGTGTGTGTGTTATAAAAGAAACTTTATGCCTGCAGTGAAATAACCTAGGTTCAGTTTCGTGCATCCTCAGTCTTGTCTGACTCTTTGCGACCCCATGGACTGTAGCCCGCCAGGCTCCTCTGTCCATGGGATTCTCCAGACAAGAATTCTGTAGTGGGTTGACATTTCCTCCTCCAGGGGATCTTCCCCACCTTGGGATCAAACCCGCGTCTCTTGCATCTCCTGCATTGGCAGGGATACTTTTACCACTGTGTCACCTGGGAAGCCCTAGGACCTGCGTGAAAAGGACGCATATTGGGCAGGACGAGTGTCTGATTTCTCGGTTGTGTGGCCAGGCTCTGGTGGCCCTTGCAGTGGTTAAAATGCTAGTGTATGGTGGGTACTCCCACCCTGCTGGGGGTGCTGCTCCCTGCTGTGACTTTTCAGAGTGGTGGTCTGTTTCTTTGTTGCATGACCACTGGCTGTGAGATTGTCCTTGGGTTCTCTGAATGGAGCCCAAGCCACACTCAATAGTTTCCTAAGGAAAATCAGGTCTCCAGTGAGTTTTTCAAACTTAGATATTTTTTCTGCCCAACATGCCTATTCTTCAGTGTTTACTTTAAGAAAGTCAGGTGCTTTGTGTGCTAAACTTCAAACACAATCCAGCTTCCCTAACTTGAACTTGATAGTCTTGAGTGATGCTTACTGATGTTGATTATCAGTGGAGTCTCAGAATTATTTTAGTGGTGGTCCCCTTTGCTCTGTGTGTAATACCTCCTTGAACTAAATTCTTGGTCTTCATACTTGGTGAACATCATCTCATTAATGTTACTGAGGTTTTGCTTTCAATTTAGACATAATTCAGGAAGACACTTAATGCTTCGGAGCCATGGTGGGGGAGTGGTAGTATGCAGTACCCAGGAACTGTTTCCACAGCTTATTGTTGGGTGTGACTTGTTTATTTTAGATGCCGAAGGCCTCCTCAAAACCAAGGAAAAGAATCAGAAACTTTATACTCGAGCACAACGGCACCAGGAAAAGAAGGAGAAGATCAGAGGCATAATCGCAAACTTGGTGACCTGGTAGAGAAAAAAAACACGGACTTAAGAAGTCATTATGAGCGTCTGGCAGATCTTCGGCGGTCTCACATATTAGAGCTCACGTCTGTCATTTTTCCCATCGAGGAAGTAAAGACTGGTGCGAGGTACAGTAAGCAAGTCTTTCAATTCTAGGGAAACCCAATTTCCAAAGATCAAGTGTCTTTCAAGCACGTCAAGACATTTATTGGGCCTCATTCTGGGTTTTCCTGGTAATGAAACTTAAGTCTTATCTGCTTCTGCAAACAGTAAACACTGCACAAAGTTGGGGAGGCAGCCAAGGGGAAGGGTGGTGGCCCTGGGAGAGGTGAAGCCCAGGCTTGTGGACTCTTAGAGCTTCCAGAGGAGGGCCGGGCTCACAGGCTTCATCCGGAACCATCTGATGTGGCTGCAGTGCCAGTCAGGCTGCTCATTAGTCACACGCTGTTAGACAGGTTCTTGCACCTTCAAGTCTTATTTCCTTGTCTGTGAGATGGGGATAATAAACGCCTACTTCTCAGAGGAATCATGAGCTAAGATGGAAGAAAAAGCCCCTAGGTCTCTTACTTGGTGGGCGAGACATGCTGACTCCACCTTTTCCTGGTAACCCTCCCGTGTAGCTCAGGATCAGCTAGGTTGAGTCTCAGGCCATAGTGCTCAGACACCCTCAGGAGCCAGTGGGACGAACAGGATGGGGATTCCCAGCGGCTGACCGTCAGAGCCACTCAGGAACTTCAGGAGAAAACAGGGCCCAGAGGACTGAGCTCCAGCCTCCCTGTCCGTCTTGGAATGCTTTGTTTCTTAAACTTCCCCAGATGATGCTGGTGATCACACAGATTTGGAAACTTCCACTAAGGAGTTTCGTTTGTTTTCTGATTAACCATTGGGCTCTTGCCCTTGAGGATTTTCCTTCTCTTCCAGTTGTCTTCACTTTCTGGCACCTTTTCCTGGTGCCGGACAGTCTGGACTCTTGCTCCTTAGGACTTAGAATTCACTGCCCCACTTCAGTCTGTCCTTTCACCTGTTGCCAGAGTGAGCTTCCTCAAAGCCTGAAAGTCTGATTGTGCTTCTGACTTGACAGCCTACTCTCTGACATTTAACAAGTCATTTGTCACTAGTGATGGTTAGCAAATACAGAGATAAAAAGGCAGATTCCAAATAGAGAAGAATGCAGGGCTCAGAAATAGACCCTGAGGTGGTATTTTGAATCAGTGGGGAAAAGTCGGATTTTTCCAGAAATTGGTGTAAAGACAGCTGGCCAGGCCTTTAAGAGGGGGAAAAGCTGACAAACGGAAGCATTATGCCAAATTACATTCCAGATTTTTTAAATTACGTATGAGCCAAAATACCTGTGTTAGAACACGTGGTCAACAAGACTAGGATATGTTCCAGATTTTAGGATACTAAGACTCAGAGAAAAACTTTCTCTTCCATACTTGTGCTGTTTAAATCTTTTATGTTAGTGTAAATGGCTGTATATCATTCTTTTTTTTTTTTTTAAGCTAGTAGTGTTGAAGTTATTCCTATGATAACTGTTCCTTCACATTTCTTCTCAACCTGCCTTGAGTGGAGGAAGGAGGACGTAGAGGGCCAGCTTAGAACTGGCCACGGTGTCCTGTGCTGTGCTGTCCTGCGCAGGGCCGCCAGGGGAGTGGGTTTCCGTGTGCCTGGTGCAGAGGAAGAAGAATTGAGAGCCGGCAGCCCTGGGGATGCATTCTAAACTCAGAGCAGCACGGCAGGCCCTGCCTTGTCTGGGCATCTCCCACCTCTTCTTTCAACACCACTTTCTGGCACTTCGCTCGTGCCTCCTACACGCACCTAGGCTGACCTTCTGCTCCCCAGACACCCTGTGTCCTCTCGCCACCTGCACGGTACCTGCCAGGCCTTCTCATTCCACTTCCACACTTTAGGCCAGCAGTGCTCCAAGTGTAGTCTGTGAACCTCTCTGGGTCACTGAGGCCTTTTCAGGGCATCTGTGCAGTCGAAACTAATTTTATAATAATACTAACACTTTATTTTCCTTTTTACTCTGTTGACATTTGTACTGGTGGCTCAAATGCCGTGGTAGGAAAACCTCTGTCGCCTTGACAGGTTTCAAGGCAGTGACACCAAACTGTGGTAATAGTCATTGGATTGTTTTGCAGTGCAAAAAACCAGTCAGTTATACATCAAGAACACTGTTGATGAAGCAGTAGAAATTATTCGTTTTATTTAAATGAAGTCTTGACCGCTGCATGCCCATCCTTAGACTGCTGTGCAGTGTGGTGGGAAGTCTGTAGAGAGCATGTTTGCTGCATGCTGAAAGCTACCAGGGGCTGAAGGAAAGGCCCTTGAGTG
The DNA here is from genome assembly GCA_006408695.1 of Aepyceros melampus. Lineage (NCBI taxonomy): Eukaryota > Metazoa > Chordata > Mammalia > Artiodactyla > Bovidae > Aepyceros > Aepyceros melampus. The sequence continues at coordinate 80,303 of SJXQ01009007.1, forward strand.
AGTTGCTGGTGAAACTAGTGTTTTGTTTTTTTTTTTCCCATGGGACACTTTCTCCCCTTGAAAGAACAGCAGAAGACTTGGGTTTTAAAGAGATTTTCAAAAGTCATGATCAGTGCTGTGCCATGCTTTGCAGCTCAGCTAGTCAGCAAATAATGTTACTCTTGGTGAATTTTCCTGTTTTGAAAAATAGAGTTTTTCATTCATAAAAACATGCTACTTATGTGTAAAGGGGGTTATTATTTTTGAGTGAGTTAATACTTTAAAATTTTCTCAGATTTTTAATACAGTAAGTATTAATAGCTCTAACACACATACATGAAAGCTCTCTGGAGCCCTCAGAACTTTTAAGAGCATGAGGGCTCTTGAGATCACATAGTTTGAGAACCTAACACTTGGTGCCCTTGTTCATGGTGCCATCGTGCCCACATGCTGTGAGCTTCTCTGCCACGGCTGCTTTGTCCTTCACCTCTGGAAGGACTTGCTTATCTCTGTATTTTCCAATTAAATCCCTGACCTTCCATGCATCATCCCAGTGTTCCCTGTACCTGCCAAGTAACTGCACACCTGTTTAAAACCCAGTGCCTTTACATCTATATGATCTTGGGTTTGTAGAGATCCTGCAGACGTGTCTTCAGAGAGTGACAGCGCCATGACCTCCAGCACCGTGAGCAAACTCGCTGAAGCGCGGAGGACGACTTACCTCTCGGGCGATGGGTCTGTGATGATCACAACGGGGATACCAGCATTAGCATCACGGGACCTTGGATTAGCCTTCCCAACAACGGGGACTACTCGGCCTACTACAACTGGGTGGAAGAGAAGAAAACCACACAGGGGCCTGGTGAGAAGCAATAGTGTTCTATAAAATTTTTTTTAATTGGGGTGAACTTGATGTAACAAAATGAACACTTGTAGGGTCAGTGAGCGGGACTTAGTACATTCACAGAATTGTGCAGCCATCACCTTTGTCAAGATCAAAAGCACATTTTTCATCCCAGACGAAAACTCTGGGGCTCGAATCAGTCACTCCTGCTTTCTTTCTCTGTGGATGCTTTCTGTTTGTTTCACAGAAATGGGATCATACAACATGTGGCCTTTTGTGTCAGGCTTTTTTCACATAGTGATGGTTTTCAGAGTTCATCTACATTGTGGCATATACATTTCATTCCTTTTATGACTGAATGATACTCCTTTGTGTGGCTGTGCCACATTTTGCTAATCAATGAATGGACTGAAAACATGCATCAATATTTTTTTTAGATATTTCACCTTTTGGGGTCAAATGTTACTTATGTAAAAAGATCTCACTATTTAAAGAAGTGTATTTAGCCTGTTGGATCCCATTTTTATAGCTTCTAACTTTGTAAATAACTTTTTTTTTAACCAGTCCTAAGTGGAGTTTGAAATACCCCAGTAGAAAAACCCTTTAAAATGCCAGTAGCTTCTCTTTGGTGGAAAAAGATGATGCATTTAGTTATCCAGCAAGTATTTAATGAGTGCTTTCTGTTATGCACGCTGCTGGTGATACAAGGCGATGTCACCAAGGCAGGTTTAGCCCTTTGCCTCTCTGTGGAGAGGAAAGGAAGCAACTAATGGTCAAAGGCATCACAACTGAGTGTGGGCTCTGGGCAGAACCAGCACCTTCATGGGGTGGGGCTACAGAGGAAGGGACTATTTCTCTGTAGGGTAGTCAGGGGAGGCCTCTCTGAGGAGGTGACTTTTAAGTTGTCATTAATTGCATAAATAATGTGTTATCCAAGCAGTTCAGATTTTGATTTCATTTATGCTGGGTCTGGTTAGGCCCATTTGCTTAGGTTATATTCATCATCAAAAATTATAAATAATGAAATATTAATATCTGGCCATGGACCTTTTGGAGAAGGAAATGGCAATCCACTCCAGTACTCTTGCCTGGAGAATCCCATGGATGGAGGAGCTTGGTGGGCTACAGTCCACCAGTCGCAAAGAGTGGGACACTACTGAGGAACTTCACTTTCACTTTCATGGACCTTTTATTAATGTAGAGTAAAGCTTAGCCATCAGTAATATACTGATAAAACCACACATCCCAGAAATCTAGGTTCATGAATGTTTTTGTTGAAGTTTTTTTTGTGTATGGCTGTTGTTCATCTGCTTTATAGACATGGAGCATAATAACCCTGCTTACACGATCAGCGCTGCATTGTGCTACGCGACTCAGCTGGTCAACATTTTGTCTCATATACTCGACATAAATCTTCCCAAAAAGCTGTGCAACAGGCAAGTAATTGAAAGCAGTGATGTCATCTTTATCCTGGTTCTCTCATGTTCCTATTGTGTTCTTTATTCTAATTAAATAATGGGAGGAGAGTTGGGGAAGGACAAGAATCTCAGTATTATTGGGACTTTCCAGGTGGCCCAGTGGTTAAGACTCTGCACTCCCACTGCAAGGGGCATGGGTTAGATCCCTGATCAGATCCCACGGGCCTCATGTATGGCCAGGAAAGAAAAAAAAGGAATCGAAGGATGTTCTAGAGAGGAGATCTGACCATGAAATACTTGATAAGTCCAATGTGCAAATTTGCATCATTATCTTACAATTGCACGTGACACGTTTGAAAAGACCACAGAATTCTCTCATACGAAAAGATAAGGGAAAACCAGGATATGCAGAGGGCATGCTTATGTGTAAGAACTGAGTCAATTGTAATGCTTTTTTATTTAATTGTAAAGGTTTATAGTCTACCCAGTTCCTACTAAGACCTTCCTACTCCCACCGGTTATCCTTGCATTTCAAGTAATGTTCATGTATGTTATTACCACCATCACCACCTCCCTTTAAACACAAAAGGTATTGTGCTAAACTAAGGTGTTTTACGCCTTGCTTTTTAAATTTGTTTTTATTTATGAAGATTTTTTGAGCACCTGCTGTGTGCTCGGCACTGTTCTAGGCACTGGAGCGGTGCACTGGTGATGAGAATATAATCTGCCCATTTGGTATTTAATTTTAACAGAGAGACATGGTAAATGAACGTTGTATCAGTTGGTGATGAGAGTTGGGGAGAACATTAGAGCAGGTGAAAGAGCGGGAATGTGAGGCAAGGAAGGGTTTATTTACCACATCCGAGAGGGTGGGTATGGATCCTGTGGGAACCTGGAGGAGGCTGGGAGCAGGCCACGGGAATCCCTGGGCAAGAAGGGCAGGTGTAGAGCCTGGGGAGAGTGAGAGAATGAGAGTGAGATCTGCCCAAGTCTGCAGATCCCATGGGGACCTCGTAGAGTCACTGTTGGCTTTAGCAGTCACTCCGCCTAATGTGGATAGTTGGAAAGTTTTCCTTTGTACAAATGTGCCAAAATCTTAACCAATCCACTGTGTCCCCTGCTCATACCTCAGAGAATAATCCTGTCCATTGGTGGTTTCGTTGGTGTGCGGATACTTGTGCAGAGTAAGTTTTCAGAAGCAGGGCTGCTTGGTCACAGGGTCCATGCATGTGTAATTTCTGGGTGCAGTGAAGTTGCTCTCCAGGAGAGCAGCAGCTCGTTTCTAGAAAGTTTCTGCTAAGTGCAGTTTATTACTAGGCAGAGGACCTGGGGTGTGTCTTGTGCTAAGTGTAGGGTAAAGCATACTCTTTAAAATGAACATTTTAACAGAATTTCTTCAGGAATCATGACTTTACAAATTGTCCATTTGTTTTGCAGTGAATTTTGTGGAGAAAACCTCAGCAGACAGAAATTTACTCGAGCAGTGAAGAAACTGAATGCAAATATTCTTTACCTGTGCTTTTCCCAGGTAGGACAATACGCTGTGAGCTCAATTTTAATTTGTTACATGGTTAAAAATATTAATCTTTTTTTTTTCCACTTTTTCTAGCATGTAAATTTAGATCAATTACAGCCACTGCATACACTCAGGAATCTAATGTACCTGGTCAGTCCGAACTCTGAACACTTAGGCAGGTAAGAAGGGTGTTTGTTGCTTTTCTCTAAGTGGTGTTATTGTGATGACTTGTAAGTAGAATTGCTATACCTGTGAGCAGGGTGCAGGGGCCTGATCCCCAGCCCCAAACTCTCTAGAAGGGACAAAGATAACACAGTCCTGTGCAGAAGGAAACAAGGGTTAGTCGTGTTTGATCCCTTGTGGTCCTAACATAATCTTTTCTAAGAGGAAATAAATGGCAACCATTTTTAACACCTACAGCAGAATAGAAGCCATATATTCCTGGAGTGGGGACTTCTTGTTCTGCCTCTGAAGACCAGAGGCTGTTTCTTTGAATCCACATCTGTTTCTTCCTTAGCTCGGCCTAGTGTCTTCCCCGATTCTTATGCATTTTCTTTTGTGCCTTTTCATTCTTTCCCATCATAATAATCCTTCCCTGTTTTCTTTTTGTCGCTGAGTCCATCTGGCCGCCATTTGTTGGAGATAAAGGGTATTAGAAAGTTTATGAAATGAACTAGTTTGAAACCCCATTATCCTAAAAAGAGGAGTAAGTTCACCGAAATGACCAATTTGGTCTGGCCTGTGTGATCTTTGTAGTCTCAGCCTACAGGAGCACAACATAGATGAGACTTATCTTTGGAACCATCCATGGCACCCATTCTCTGGGTGCTTATCTTTTTCCCTTGCTCTGAGAAGTTGGTCTGTACATTTCTGCAGATATGACTTGGTTAATGTATTTGAACTTTTGAAAGAGAACAAAGGAAAATAAAAGGTGGGAAAGTTCTTTGGGACTCCCTCCCCCATCATTCATTTTCTTCGATACTGAAACCACGGCTCTAGGGGAGACCCCTCGACTGACCAGGGTGCCTGGCTCCCTCAAACTACAGTGAGCCTAATCTTGGTCATCCCTTCTTAACCTTGTTTTGTGTGTCTTCTCAACTCTCCCCCCACCTAAAACAGTGCTTAACTTTTCTGGGACATAGACCCTTCTGGAGAAAGCTGTGAAATCTCTCCAGGGAACTGTACCTACACCTAGAATTCTACATCATTTTATAGGGAGGTTATTTGCTTCACTCCAAATCACATGCATTAGTTCACAGGCCACAGGAACCTGTTAAGGTAGCCATCCCGTTTTTAGTGGTTGATGCCTATTTTTGGGAGTTTGCTGCTGTCTTCTCTGTGTGTTATTTGTAAAGGATTCCACATGAGAAAATTTATCTTTGATAATAACAGCTAATATTTATTGAGCCAACATATATGGACAGTGGGCCAACTGCTTGACCTGTGTAAGATTGACATGATAGATGAGAAAAAGGCAATGAATAAAATTCAGTTCTCATTAATAATTAAAGGAAAACTATTAAAATTTTAAAAATAGGTTATTAATAAACGATATTTACTACAAACCTACATCAAAAACTAGTATACTTACTGATATATGTTACTTAGGTAAATACTTAGTAGAGTCTTCCCCTTACAGTCAGAAAAGGCCAAGAATGCCTACTATGACTGCTCTGTTACTGCTTTGGAGGCCTGACCAAGGCAAAACATTTTTACAAAGAAGGTGTGTTTATATTGGGAAAAAAGTGACAATGTAGATGGTATGATTATCAAACTGGTTATCCAGGAGAACTAAGAAACTGTTGGAATTGATTGTTCAGTGGGGGCTGGATACAAGTTCACCATACAAAGAGCAATTGCTTTCTTATATGCCAACAGCAGCTAGTTAGAAAATGTAATGGGTAAAAGGTCCTTTCTGTTGTGGCAACAAAAAATATAAATTATCTAAGAATAATCCTTACCAAATACTTGGAACGCTTTATAAAGAAAATATGGAACTTAAAAAATGATTCAACATATATTTACGGAATGTCTGTCAGGCACTGTATGAGGTATTGAATGAATGAAAGTAAGTCCAAGGCTGTGAAGGCCCTTAGCATTTTCTAGGATGGGAAGGCTCAGTATGGTAAAAATGCCATTTCTGCCCAAAAGGAAACCTGATCAGAAGTTTCAACAGATATTTCATGAAACTTAAGTTGATTTCCAAAGCTTAGCTAGAAGCACAGTCTGAAAGGAATAGGTGGAGCACTTAGAGGAAGAGAACAGAGTCCAGAAACAGGCGCGAGCGTGTGTGTGTGTGTGTGTGTGTGAGTGTGAGTGAGTGAGTGAGTGAGTGAACATCACAGATGCTAGAGTGGCATGTTGAATCGGATAACAATAGCAGCTCAATGGTGGTAGCCCAGATGGGTATTTCTGTGGGAGAAAAGTTGGAATCATACTGCATTCCATATGTAAAAATATATTCCAGATGATATAAAAGACCTTATTACTTTATTTAAAAAAACAAAACAACCTATGAAGGAACTAGGAGGAAAGGCAGTGTGGGGAGGGAATTCCTCTGTTCTGTTCATGAAGTTACACATTTGACTATCAAGAGTATCATGGAGTTACACATTTGACTATCAAGACTAAATGTTTCTGGTAAAAGACAAGCAACAGGTGTGTTTTGTAACCTTTATAATAGGCAGATTAAAATCTAGACTAAAGAAATATCTCAAATCAGTAAAAGACAGACAAACCTAATGGAAAAATGGACAAAGGATTTAGGTGGGAATTTCACACAGAAGTGCAAGTAGTATTCAAATGAAAAAATCTTCAGCCTCAATCAAGAATAAAGAATTACTGTTCTAAAAGCTTTCTGTCAGTACTTTTCAGTCGTAAGTGTGGCAAAATGGAAAGCCTTGATGATACCCAGTGTTGCTGGAGAACAAACGCCGCTCTCTGAGGGCGGATTTCCTTGGTGGCTAGGACGTTTTCTTTGGGCTGCTCTCCGATCTGAGGGCTTGGTCCGCCAGGAGTACACGTGCACAGCCCGGGTGCTGAATCCACGTCTGTGGGCCAGAAGGGCGGGACGTGAGCTTCCCCTTCACACCTGCCTCAGTTGGAATGAAGACTTTAGAGAGGTTGTTTCAAGAACCTGGGTTCTGCCTGCTTCCATGAAGACTAGCTGAACTGAGGATCCCATCCTGAGCCCAAAATAAACTTGTTCTTTGAAATAAATTTACAGAAAAATAGCAGTAAAATAAAAATAGGACAGAAACACTTGAGCCCTTTCCCCAGGGTCACCTGTGTTTGTATTGTACCATGTTTGCGTTATCATCTGTGCAGTTTCTCCGTGTCTCTTATCTTCAAGTTCATACATACATAAACAAAAACTTTTTTCCTGAACTCTATGAGGATAAGTTACATACATCATGGCTGTTACCCCTTAAAAGTACTTCAATATGTATTTCTCAAAAATAGGGCCATTTTCTTGCTTTTAACCACAGTACAGTTATCAACATCAACAAGTCTAATTGATAGAGTACCCTAGTGCCCAGATGCACATTTTGTCTGGACCAGATAATGTCCTTGATAGCACCGCCCCTGAGTACAGGATCCAGTCTTGAGTTGGATGTTCTGTTCAGTTGCTGTTATCTCTTTACCCTTTAAATCTGGAACAGTTACCACAGTCTGCTTTGTTTTTCATGACATTACCATTTGTTTGTTTGTTTTTAAATAGAGCTTTTCTTCTGAGTTTGCTGTTTCCTTGAAATGTGGATCAGGTGTACATTGCAGGCTGGAATGCCTCCTAGGTGAATATCTGCTGGCTGTCACATCCAAGGCCCCCTGTGGCCATCTGTCCCTCACTGGTGATGTTAATTTGATCACCTATGTCAAGATGCTCTCCAGCTTCTCCTCTTCACACTTCCAGTATTTTTCCTTCCTTGCAACTAATAAGCAGACATTTAGGAGACATTTTGAGACTGTGCAGTTATCCTCATCAGAATTTCCCCCTGGATTTTGTTATCTGTTGTTTTTTTTTTCCTATCTGATCTAGCCTTTACCATATTTAGCACATCATTTTTATCCAAAGTTTATAGCTTACTTTAAGGTTCACTCTTAGGTTGTGTATTCTATCAGATAATAATTTTGAAATATTTTGCAAAAGAGACTTCCTAAAAGCCAAAAATGATGGCTTCCTAAAAGCCAAAAGATTGTTCCCTTAGTCAATAAGAGTTAACTCCCTACAGGATCGTGAAAAATGAGTACTCTTTTAACTTCAGAGTCTTGAATAAAAGGACGTCAGTTATTCAGCTAAACTGAAAATTAAAGGAATGATTTTATAATCTTTATTCCCAAAGACATTAAGTGAAAAGACTTAATTCTGCTAGTTAGTTCTGTGCTGATGTGTGTGTGGCTTGGGGTGTGCTGGGCAGATCGTCTCTGAGCTGGAAGTGATGGGAGAGCAGTTGAGTGGAGAAATGTCTTCTGCTCTTGCAGGTTCTCAGAGATAGTTACTTGTCGGAACTAAAATTGTTCTGACTTGTCACTTTGGGAATCATCTTACTGGCTTATTTTTCATTAGAAGTACTTACTTTGGCACCTTCTTCAGGCCAGCTGGACTCTGCTTTGTGGAATTCTGAGCAGAAAACTGGAGTCCATGTGGCTTCCAGCAGGGAGCTCTGCCTGGAGGAAGTGTCATTTTCCCCACGTTGCATCGCTCCTGCCTGTTCCTTGGGAAAACCCTTAAAGAGAAGGTCCGTGGATGATGGCAGTCTCATGCCAAGAAGGACCCCAAGAGTAGATCTGACAGCATCAGCAAGGAATAGAAAACAGGTTGTGCCTCTTGGGCTGGCTGGGAGGAAGCGACTGCTGTGGAGAGCTGGCCAGGGTCTGTGAGGGGTCCTGGGGTGCTGGGAGATGGAACCTGGCAGTAGATGCTGAGGGCCCTGGACAGAACAGAATGCAAGACTTTTGTATTCAGGAAAATGGAGACAAAGGCTAAGTCCCTCTTGGTGGCAGAGGCACTTAAATTGTGTTCTTGGTGGGCAGCTGCCACGGGAAGAGGAGCAGGGCTAGTAACTCTCAGTAAGCGAGA
>SJXQ01009007.1:89445-222100 GCA_006408695.1 Aepyceros melampus
TGAGAGCAGGCAGGAGCATGAGGGAGGAGGGGGAGAGTCCCTGCTGGCTTGTGTTTCGAGACTGGTGGGCTCAGACATCAGAGAAGGTGAGTGTGAGAGTTTAGCACCCCTCAGTTGGAGAGCTCTGGCAGGCTGGAGGGTATTTGTGAGTGGAGCTGGGAGGAGAATCTGAAAAAATATCTTTGGGGTAGACCTGTCCAAGAAAAGAAAAAGAGAAGGAGGACAAGACTGAACTGTAAGGAGAACATTTTCGGGAACCAGAAAAGAGATACTGAGGTTAAGAGGCTGGTGCAGTGGTTAGGAGGTTGAAAGACTGCTGGGGAGAGACATCTCTCCGTTCTTCCTCCCCTTACCTCTTGCACAGTGAGGGCTGCTGGGCAGGATGGAGGACTGGTCAACTTGGGAGCTCCTGTTCTGAGTGGCTCTTTGAAAAGTAAATTGCTCACTGCAGACCAAGGGGGAGCCTTGCAGTGCCTCTTCCAATTTAATTAATACTTGTAAAGCCCCCAGACTGAACAGAAATGTTAGCTATTACTGTTGCTGTGTTCTAGCCAGGAACCACGGTTGTCTTGAAAGAATGAAGGTTGCCTGACCCTGAAAAAAGTGAGTCAGAAGGTACAGGTCTGATGAGGTGCACTGAGGCCAGTGCTAGGGTTTTAGCACTCAGAAGGGTGCAAAGAATTGTGGACCATAAAGTAAAATGACGGGCTCTGCAATTCTTTTTTCTCATGTCTCCATTACTTTTGCTAATGTCTGTCATTTTCCCCTAAATCGCTATCAATGAAATTCCTCAGTGAACAAGGCCTTGGTCCTTATCTTGGGGACCACAGGGGATAGAAAAGGGCTGCTGGCGTGACTGGTCCCATCCTGTGAGTGGCTGCAGGGAGCTCCCCCAGAAGGGCAGTGGGCAGGGTGACTGCCCACCTGAAGGCTCCCCCAAGGCAGGAGCTGGGAAGAGGCCAAGGAGGAGGGGCGGGGGCTGCGTGGAGCCTGTTGACACGGGTTCCACAGTGGCGCTGAGGGCCATCACAGGCAATGCGGCCTGGTTTGGAGGTGATGTCATTGGGGACCTTTGGGAAATAAAAAGAGCTTTCTCTTGAAATATAGTACAGAAATACACACTATTCCAGATGACTGTAATTTGAAGAGTTACATCTCATTCAATACTATAAATGTGTCCCTAGAAAATTATGTAATGATATCTTAAAATGTGTACAAGAGCTTGCTGTTGACATAAATCCAAGGAAGTGTTGTTAACACGCATATAACTCCATCATTTAGCCCCTGTGTTAGGAGTTTAGTAACTGGGGGCTTACATAAGGCAGAGAACACCTGTACAGTTCTGTTGTTCCACTCATCTACCAGCGTATACCTCAGCTGACTGTTAGAATTCTCTCGTTGGAATGCGTAGATGCAGCAGTTGTGTGAAACAGGAACTCACACGTTGGACAAGCACGCCTTGTCTCAGTGGATGGGCTTTTTCCATTCAGGGTCTGCACAAGTAGGTTGAGTTGAGGAAGGTGTCATGTAGTGGTTTTATTCACTACTTGGATGGCCGTCGTTATTTAGGTAACTGGATGCACCCTCAGTCATGTCCAGCTCTTTGTGACCTGCCAGACTTCTCTGTCCATGGAATTTTCCAAGCAAGAATACTGGAGTGGGTTGCCATTTCCTACTCCAGGGGATCTTCCTGACCCGGGGATTGAACCCAGGTCTGCAGGCACAGTCCTTACCGCTGAGCCACCTGGGAAGCCCCTTACTTAGGTAAACAAGCACTCAATTCTAGGCCCGCAGAGGGTGCAGCGATGGCTCTGGTCCCCCACGTCCCATCTCTTCTGTCCTGAGAGTGGTGCTTGTCTCATTGTCTGCCCACAGATCAGGACCCTTTGAAGTGCGAGCAGACCTGGAGGAGTCCATGGAATTTGTGGATCCCGGAGTTGCTGGAGAATCAGATGAGAGTGGAGATGAGCACATAAGTGACGAGGAAACTGACCTGGGCACAGACTGGGAGAACCTGCCAAGCCCCCGGTTCTGTGACATCCCTCCCAGCCAGTAGAAGTCTCTCAGAGCCAGAGCAGCCAGGCATCCCCGCCCATCGCGAGCAGCAGTGCTGGTGGGATGATCTCGTCGGCCGCAGCCTCAGTCACCTCCTGGTTTAAAGCTTACACTGGACACCGTTGACGGGCAGTGACCAAGAGGCGCGACTACCGCCTGGAGAAAGCGCCTCTTCCACTCTCTAGCAAACATTACGTGTTTAGCTCAGATAGTGCCTGGAACAAAAAGAGGTTAAGCTGTTGGGGTGTTTTTTGTTTTTTTTGTTTTTTTAAGCAGGGAGTCTAGCATTTCTCTTGGTCAACTGGGCAGTGGTGGTGACTGACATGCTTATGATAATTAACAGCACAGAGGGGTCACAGGTTCTTCTCCCAGACCAGTGCTGGGGAGGAAGGCCCTGTTTGGTCAGTTCTATTGAGGCAGAAATGCAGGGAGCTCCCTCTGAGGACAGGCCATGGACCCCACAGACACGGCTGACATGTTGGTCCCTTGTGATGCTAAGACTGTTGCTAAACACTTTGTTTCAGAGATTGAATCACAAGGAAGTGATTTTTTATGACTAGGACTTGAAAGATGAAAAGTGTTTAATATGAGTTCATTTTTATGCCATTAATTTTTTGTACAGAGAATCGGCAGGCAATTTGAAACACGTGGTTTCTTTATAATTTGGTCATGTTCGGGTTTTAGGTCAAGGATTTTTGTTTCATTTTAAAAGGGTGGGTTTTTTTAGTCTTGTTTTGTTTTTGGAGGGAGAGAGTTTAAAAGCGATTTCACTCATGCTGCTCCGTTGTGGCCTGTCGGACATTCCTGTTTTCTTTCTCCCCACACACCAAAGAAACCAAGGTCTTTTTTTCTTTAGGACTCATATCCATGAAGAGAAGAGATGTTGGCTGCAATACTGTCCTAGAGATTTAAGAACTGCTTTCTTGTGTTTTGAGGGAAATTAAGTTCATTCTTACCTAGACTGAACTCCTACCACCCACTCCGTGCGCATTTTGAAATTGAACTGTTTTCGTGGGTAAAATAAGTCATTAAGGTTGTTCCCTTATGGAAGCCTGCCTGCCTGGGCACAGGTTAAAAGCCACTGAAGTGGCCTCCAGTCATTCTGCTGCTGTCTAGTTTCTTTCTAAGGGCTTTAGTAAGTAGCAGGTTTCTCCAGGGAAAACCACCCTGCTTGTTTGTTTCCTAGGTCTTTGTTGCTCTAAGGACACTACCTTTGCTCTGAAATGCAGAGCACATCATTATAGCTAATACTGCTCTTCTCTATCCTGGGAAAGCTCTGATGGAAAGAATTTTCTCTCACCAAGAGATCATTTTCAGCTAATGTGTCTTGTCCTTCTCTTAGTGACAATCTCATAACAAAACCGTGGAGAGGCATTATGTACAAATATGTAAGTAGTTTTTTATTTTTAATAACTACAAAAGAAAATCCTATGTAACAACTAGAAGTGAAATCCTATGAAAGATTCCTAGCAGGCATTATCACCATATCTTGTTAGTGTGACTGGCATGATAGTACCTCATAAATCACTCGGAGCTTTGTCCCACCCTAGCTTCTTTTCTCATTGTAATTATTATAGTTGATACTTTGCCTCCAAATCTGAGGTGCTATATATAGCTCTTGCTATTTGGTATACTTAGTGTTTGGTAGAGTTTGGGGTAGAATTGCAGAGAAGAATGTTTATTCCTACCCAGGAATCCTGAGTTCCCTGACTTTATGAATTTTCCCCTGAGGGAGGAAACAGCCTTTTCCCCTTGTGGGTTCTTATTACAGCCAGTACGGGTTTTAAGTGCTGGCCTTCGTGATTGCTGGGTTGCATCGCCCCATCCATCCATGTCTGTAGTTCATAGAGAGTGGCTGCAGTAGACTTGAACAAATACCAAATGAACTTAAAATTCCACGAGATGAGAGTTGTCTAGGCATTCAGACCCTCAAAGAGCTTGGTCTTGGAACACTGGGATTTGGGGCTTGGGGGTAGAAAACAACTTCAGCTGAAAAAATGCACAGCAGTCACGGTTCTTCTCAAGTAATCTTCTAGGAAGAAGATATCACAAACTAGAGTAATTCAACAAAACTTACATGGATGTGGGAAATGTAGGGATTGATAGGGTATTTTTTTTGTTGTTAATATCAAATAGAGGCACTTTACTTAGGGTTAATGATCAAACCTTTAATGGTTTTGAACACCAACATACTGGCTTAACACTGCTGAGATATTTTGGTTTTCATTATTTTGCACTGGATCCACCCTGTAAATATTCTTAAATATACATTTCAACCACTGTTTGTTTTTTCTACTCTCTTTGCTGCTCATTAAAATCTCTCATGGAGGTGCCAGAACCATATGTAAACAGCTTTTTAAAGAATTGAAGCTGGTGTTTGTTTTTTTTTTTTTCCTAAACAAAAAAAAGCCATAGAACTTGGTCATGTTTTCCATAGTAAAATGATTTGTTGAAACAAGGTAATACTAGAAAAACTCACAGGCACCACATAGGCTGCTTTAAATGGTCTGTTAAAGACTGTTTTTGTAATGGGGTGTAACGAAGAAATCTTTGCACATCTGTAAGTTCAGGGGGAGAACACTGTCAACATCGGGAAGTAGACAGAATTCATGTAAGGAGTCGTGCGTTGATGATATGGGGAAGAACGTCTGGTGGCATGCTGTTAAAAGAATCTCCTCGAGGCGTCACATTGCAGGGATTCCCCACTGCTCTGCGACTTCCAAACCAGTTTGAGTCATACAAATAAATGTTTTCTAAACTTTTGTTGTATTATTGCAATAAATCTTTTAACAGTACTTTGCAAATATGTATGTCTTCTTAAGCTCTGATTACTCATTTCTACTGATAATAAATTGAGGGTAGCAAAAATGAGATCTAACTCTGGAGTATTTTATACAAACTATAGGATTTCTTTTTTTTTTTTTTTTTAAGAATTTTTTGCCACGTGATGAAAAATGCCTGTTAATACTTTTTGAAAAAGTATTAGTGGTATTGCAGTAATGGCCCATCTTGAAAATTGGTTGCATACTTGCTCTGAAGATGCGTTTTTGTTTGGAGCTATCATTTGATGTGGCTCACCAGCAGTGACTTTTGGTGTCTTGCAACAGCCCTTAAAGGAAGGAGGGAGGGAAGGAAGGAAGGATGGGGCCTCTGGGTTGCCCATATGGAATCTGCCTAAGATTTCTTCAGAAAAAGAGAAAGGGAAATGTTAGAGGCGGTTTGTCAAGCAGTGAGAACAGAAGAATCCTTCCCCTCTGTGTTTTGTTCTGTTTTAGGAATTATGTAGTCTCTCCCAGGCAGGTAATCTGTGCCTTTCAGGTTAGATTACTGTGGAGAGGGGCCATGTGCAGGTGGATGGGAATATCGAGAGTGATGACTGAAACAGCAAGAGCAGCTCAGACAAATGCTGAGGCACTGTTGCCGTGGGCATCCTTCTCTTTTTCACCTGCAGGAAGAGGCCAGCCAGCAGCGGCAGACAGGCAGGGAAATGGAAGGAGTCCTGAATAGAGCATGTGCTTCTATGTCAGTCCTTGCACCTCCCCAGATAACAGTTAAAAACATGCTCCCATCTAATGAGTACACACAGATTCCCAGTCCTCAGAGTTAGATCATGATTGATGCAGGAATTGGGTAGAAGCAGATGGAAAGAACTAAGGATAAATTTGTCCTTAGTGGTTGGGAGGTCATTTGAAAATTGCTTCAACAGCATGCACTAGGAAATTTGAAACCAACTTTTGGGCATGTTATCCGAACCCCAGCTATGAAATACTTAAGGCCACCAGTAGCACCCCGTTCCAAGGATCTGGTGAGAAAGTACCCCCAGGAAAAGGGTTTACCGTCTGCTTAGAGTTCCAAAGATGAAGTGTTTTTATTTTTTTAACCAAAAAGGACCAGTGGGACCATCTTTTCTAGAAGAAAGGGGATGGTAAAACAGCAAAAGCCGCATCAGTGCCTTTTTTATTATGTTTTTGTAGGAAGGAATGAGGTAATAGTCTGGTGGGGAGAAAACCTGATGGAGAATTCAAATGGTCCCTTTAGAAAGTGAGAAATAGGCAGGAGGTATCTGACAGCACTGCTCTGCTAAGTCGCTCCAATCGTGTCCGACTCGGCGACCACATAGACGGCAGCCCACCAGGCTCCCCTGTCCCCGGGATTCTCCAGGCAAGAACACTGGAGTGGGTTGCCATTTCCTTCTCTAATGCATGAAAGTGAAAAGTAAAAATGAAGTCACTCAATCGTATCCGACTCTTCGAGACCCCATGAACTGCAGCCCACTAGGCTCCTCCGTCCATGGGATTTTCCAGGCAAGAGCACTGGAGCAGGGTGCCATCGCCTTCTCCGATCTGACAGCACTAGGTAAGCTGAAAAGGGGGGTGGGAGGCAGTAGAGTGAAAGCAGCTCAGTTGTGAGGGCGCATGAATACCTCCAGGTGTATATCAGCTTGTTCACCATCTCCCCCTGGGGCATGGCTTTTTAGCATTTACTTTATGACGTCAAGAGACACCTGGATTTTTGAGGAAAGGGCTCTCCTGCCCTTCCCAGCAACTTATTTCCCTAAATTTAAAACATTTATCAGGAAGACATTTGTAGAGCATAAACAAGTAGATGGCTCTTGATTTTAATAACAGAGGGGCAAGTGGTTTGGAAGGTAGTAGATGGGAGAGAAACATCTCCCAACCAAAGGATGATTAAAAATGATAGAAGCGACATATCTTCTGCATCAGTAATGTAGTCAGTAATAGTTGCCGTCAGAGTAGGAAGGACGATGTCTAGCACCTTGGACTTGCACCCTAATGGTGCACCTATTTTTTGGCTTAGGGATACTGGTACTGGCTTACGTTGGAGGTTCTGCTGCACTGATGGCCTTGGAGAAAAAATCTGCTGAGGCCTGGAAAGCTCTTGACCAAGACCTTTAATGCCCAAAACATATGTGCACTAATGTTTTAGAAACACTCCCCTATAGCAGTGCCGTCCAGTGTAATAATTATTGTAGCCCACATATGTGATTCTAAACTTTCTGGTAGTCTCATTAAAAAGGTAAGAAGAAATAGGTAAAATGTATAGTTTAATTCAGGATACCCCCCCAATACTATTTCATCGATTAGCATGAAAAATATTAAAAAGCGGTAGGTGGGAGGCTTTAGGAGGGTTCATTTAGATTCTTGGCACTGGGCCACAAAAACTGGGGAAGGCTTACCCCTTTATTTACACTTAAACCCTTCCTGAATTCACTCTTTTCTGGGGGTGTGTCCACAGTCCCGTTGAGAAGGTATGCAATAAAGAGCCTCAGCAGAGCACACATTGGAAGCCCGAAGGGAGACTACTGACCTGGAAAAAGATGGTGTGAGAGGTCCCAGCTGAGATGCCAGGGCAGCCAGAGCACTGTCTGCTTAGGAGAAGAATCAATCCAGGCTGGGGTGGAAGGAGAATTGTTCGTGGCAGGCCACACACCCCCATACAGGAGGCTTGGTGAGGAAGAGCCGAAGCCGTCAATGGCTCTGTCCCAGAAGAGTCCTGTTCATCCCTGCCTTCCCACTGGGCTGCAAACATGCAGTTACACAGACGGGCCGTTTCCCCTCCTGATGGATAGGGCACTAACGGATACAACTTTGCTCTGCGTTTTACTGATGGGCAAATAATCGATTTTGAATCTGGTTTTGAATCTTCTATCAACCTCTTCATACTAAATAGACATCTAAAAATACCAGTTAGTAAAGCAGTTTTATTCTCTGATGAGAGTGGTAGGGAAGGTGGGTGTAAAGGAGGGAAATAATTAAAATAGCACAAGAGATTCTGCCCAAGTTGATTAGGAGACGTGATCTGCTCATCATTCAGCAAGCACAAGTCCTCTTAGAGGACTTGCACATTTCCCACCACTGTGCCTGGTATGTGTCCTCTACTGATGGGAGATGGACGTGCAGGATTTCATTTCAGCTGTATGCCATTTTCTCTGTAAATGCTGACTTCTGAACCTAATCCCTGCTGGGTTTTGTCATTCCAAAGAGAAAAGCAAAACACTTTTAAGTAGAGGTTTCTAATTTTAAACTTTTATGGCCTCTAAAGAATCTTAATCCAAAAAGAATTTTGAGACAGCGGGTCCCAAAACTAGTCTGTTCTGAGGCTGTTCTCTACTAAGTGAAGAGGAGGTGAGGGGCCTTTGAGAGGGGAAGGTTTCACTTTGCACTTGAGTCAGAGGACCGCCATGTCTCACCAGGGTGGTTATAGCCGAGGAGATGGCATCTCTCCGCTCCCACTCCCTCCCCAACTGCCAATTTTACTGGCTCTGCTCCTTTAAAATTATGTATGTATGTGTCAGTCACTCAGTCGTGTGTGACTTTTTGTGACCCCAGGGACTATAGCCTGCCAGGCTTTTCTGTCCATGGAATTCTCCAGGCAAGACTGGAGTGGGTTGCCATTCCCTTCTCCAGGGGATCTTCCCACCCCAGGGATCAACCCAGGCCTCCTACATTGCAGGCAGATTCTTTACCATCTGAGATACTGAATAATACCAGGTCCAGCAAACCACCTAGAAGAGGTGTTACTGCCTAACTGGGTTTTGCTTAAACCAGTTAGAGGTATATACACCGGAAGACCCCCAAGGGTTCATAACCACAGTGATGTTTGCTCTTCCCATGAGGTTATGCAGACACCAACTATGGCCACACACTTAGGTGGATGTCATAGAAGGGACTGCACATTTCCCGTGAAGGTCCTTTTGCCAGTCACGGAGATTGCAGCACTAGCTTGTCTGAACCCAAAGCAACACCCAGGATAGAAACTGTCAGATTCCCTGAGTGCCAGTTGCTGTGCATGGCAGAGAATGCCTTTATGTAAACATAACATGGTACCTGACAGTAAGGGCTAGGTAATACCAGCTCTGGTTACTGGTGCAGTCTGTGGTACAGCAGGGTTTTGGCACAGATGGGCTTTAGTCTTTTTGAGGTAGGCTGTGGGAGGTAGGAGAGGAAGACTAGCCAGTCTGCTGAGTAAAGAAGGAATAGAGGCTATTAAAGCAGTGAGGGGAAAAGAAAAATGCCCAGGAAGACCCACATAAAAAATCTGAGGCCAGTTCATAAAGTTTGGCAGGGAGGCCCTGACAAGTCCAAGTTAGAAGGGTGGTTGGACAAAGTCCAGGAAGGGAACCCGAGATCAAGCTTACCTATCAACTCACAGCCTTCTGCAGTCGGGAAGCCCAGAGGAACCTGCTGCCAGGGAAAACATGACAAAGCCCAGATCATGCCAAACACAGCTGACAGTCACCCAGCAAGACTGCCAGGGCTGCTACGGAAGCAACCCTCACCAAGAAAGGCCCCTGGGACCAGCTGTGGCCAGAGGAAAAGGTCCTCGCAGGTCCCTTCATCCCTCTTCATGTTTCTCATACTAGGAGTTACAGTGGAGCACAGTCAGAGCTGGCCAGCACCCCTCACGTCAACATGATGACTAGAGGTGTAAACGTTTTTATGGCCTGTGCGCGTGCTGGGTGTGAGGCGCTGAGGGAGGGCACGGCCAAGCTGCCCTCCACGAGCCCTGAGTGGAGTCCAGACACACGAGAGGCAGTAGAGAGGCACTACCAGGCAAACCAGCTGGGCAGGACAGGCTGGGGGCTGCCAAGGAGATGCCTCCTGTGCAGAGTTGTCAGTGTGCTAGGGAGGGCAGGGAACATGCTCAGTTGTGAATGAGCCTTCTACGTGGCCATATTAATGCCAGAGACATTTTGACAAGGCCTGAAAAAAAATGTTTAACCTTGGCCCTTTTGTCCTTTCCTTTCTGGATTTCCTTTCAAACGGTGAAGTGAGGGGTGGGAGAGAGCTGCTAGGCCAAGTATTTCAGACCCTCTGAGCAAAAGCCCCACAGGGGCAGAGTTAGGGTGAACCTAGGGTCCTCATGCCCACAGTATTTCCTTTCTTACGAGTCTAGGATTCTACAGCCAAGCAGGGAGCACTGCAGTGCTGCAGAAGCGAGAAGTGAGCTGGTTTCCCCAGCTTGGCACTAGGGGGCTCTGAAGCCCAGCATCTTTCTCCTAAGGGGAAAAGCTACACTTGTCCAGAAACGAAGACCAGGGAGGAGGCGCCCTCTGATGCCACCTCCCAAAGTTCTCTTATCATTCACACAGACATCCCTGGGAACTGGGTCTTGCATCTTGTTCAAAAGGGGTCATCGGTGATTCTGAGGACCCGAAGAACTGCATGCCAAGATGGGATTAGGCCTTCTTGTCTTCTGCTCTTTGCCAGTCCAGGCCCTCATACTCGCAGCCTTGTGCCCACATGAAAACCAGATCCAGGATGGCTGACCTGGGAGAAGCACCCTGGGCTCATGCAGAACCACGCGCCAGTAACTGTGAAAGCTGACAGACACTAGGCACTTTGCGCACACCAAGCTGTATGAAGTCCTGCGAGTGCCCATCTCCTTTACTCCTGAAGCAGGAGTAAAACAAACATCACATCAGGGAGGTCCAGAGACGGCCGCTTTAGAGCACACCACAGGGGAGGACAAGTACTGGAACTTCAGCCTTGGGGATGGAAAGCACTCGCCCTCACGTCGGCCGGGGTGAGTCACAAGGAGGACACCAACAGCCTGAGGGGCAAGTCCACCTCCACACCTCGTCAGTCCTGTCACAGAAGGGCTCCAGCCGAGCGTGTTCAAGGTATCGCAATGTGCCTGCTTGCTCAGCGTCCAGAGACACTTCCTAGTATTAGTTTCCCCTTTTCAGGGAGGAGCAGCTACTGCCCAGGGGTAAGGGCAGAAAGCAGCCGCTCTGTGGCCACACCACCTCCACCACAGGCGAACCTGGCTCCCTCGACTCCAGCCTCGCCCCACTCTGCTTGGCGGTCCTAGCCAAAGCTTTACTCCACCTTCACATTCTCCTGTGGGACCAGCGCAGTCTTCATTTATCATTGCCATCGGCCCCGCCCTTGGAACACTCACCAGTCCTTCCTGACAGCCGGGAACTGATACAGCTGCAAGGCTTTGTTGGTGACTAGCAGAGACATTACTTTGCCAACCAAGGTCCGTCTAGTCAAGGCTATGGTTTTTCCTGTGGTCATGTATGGATGTGAGAGTTGGACTGTGAAGAAAGCTGAGCACCAAAGAATTGATGCTTTTGAACTGTGGTGTTGGAGAAGACTCCTCAGAGTCCCTTGGACTGCAAGGAAATCCAACCAGTCTATTCTAAAGATCAGCCCTGGGTTTCTTTGGAAGGAATGATGCTAAAGCTGAAACTCCAGTACTTGGGCCACCTCATGCAAAGAGTTGACTCATTGGAAAAGACTCTGATGCTGGGAGGGATTGGGGGCAGAAGGAGAAGGGGATGACCGAGGATGAGATGGCTGGATGGCATCACAGACTCAATGAACATGAGTCTGAGTGAACTCTGGGAGTTGGTGATGGACAGGGAGGCCTGGCGTGCTGCTATTCATGGGGTCGCCAAGGGTCGGACACGACTGAGCGACTGAACTGAACTGAACTCAATTCAAGCCAACCTAGCTTGCAGGTCACAGCAGCTTTCTGGGGCCAGATACTTTCCAGCCCCACCAAGCAGTACATGAACACAGGTCTGAATATATCCTCACTGACTTCTAAACAATTAACTCATCATGCATAGATAATAATACCTCATCCAATAGGAAATAAAGACAGTCCTGGGCAGACGAATGCAAAATAAGTGTTAAAGGTTTGTAAAAACGTCACCTCATACTGTTAAGTGAAGATGGCCTCTTTCCAGTGGTATGCTCTCTTCCCCTCCCAACAACTCAATTTTTAAAAAAAATTCTTGGGACTCAGTTTACAATATCTCTACTATTACCTCAAAAAAGAAAAGAAATCTGCAAAACTCAGGTTCCACTTAAGATGCATGTTTTTATTGAAAAAAAATTTGTAACCAGACAGGAAGAATAGACAAAAATGTTATAATCTGACTATATAATATTCTCTCATTCTTGATGAATCACTAAAATATAACAAAAGACTGCTCTCTATGCTAATTTTTAAGGTTGTCCAGTTAAACCATTATTTGGTATCCTTTCAACAGGTTAACCTCTTAACTATTTAGAGTTTCTTCTCAGAAACATTCATATATTATACAGAAAACATTCATAGTTTATTTGGAAAACATTCATATTTTATACAGGATGTACAAATTTGAGATGAGAACCCCCCAACCCCCCAAAAAACAAAGCAACCCACACGATTGTAGCTGCAACACTATCCTAGTGCATTGTGGCGATTATGTTCAGTCTGCATCCACTATTTACAACTGGATTTTAATGTTGTAATTTACAGAGGGGCCAAAAGCACTCATCTAAAGTAAAGGCGCTCGGGTTTAATGTGCACTTTCATAGCCCTAGGAAAACACAACCATTATATACACTGTAAACACCACAGGGCATGAAATCCATCTCCAATCACAAACA
Organism: Aepyceros melampus; assembly: GCA_006408695.1. Lineage (NCBI taxonomy): Eukaryota > Metazoa > Chordata > Mammalia > Artiodactyla > Bovidae > Aepyceros > Aepyceros melampus. The sequence continues at coordinate 101,910 of SJXQ01009007.1, forward strand.
TCAACCTCACAGATCAAGCATACAAGGTCTAAGTAAGGTGCCTGACTTTTCCTTTGTAAGCATACTTTTCATCCAAGAGTACTGCTATTCTTTTCATAGGACACTATTCACTTATTTCAAATACGGGGCCAGTGCTCGAAACATTCCCGGAACCCCTTGTCGGGGATTGCCTGCATAGTCTGTGATGAACTCTGCTGAACGTTCTTGATGGTGGCAAGTCTTTGTCCTCAAGGATTTGATTTGGGAAAATAGGCATAGTTATTCACAGCCAGGTGAATCAAACCGTGGGATACAACCCTGAATCAAATGTGAGGCACCACTATAAAATGATGAGACCAATTCTCTTATACAGATCATAAATTCAGAGATTTTAGATGCCTGAGCAATGGCGGTCCTGATGGAGTAGCAGAGATTCTCCTGGAGTAATGACTCAGAGGCAACACTCACTGAAATGGTGTATCTGGGTGGTGGTTTGCAGTTTTTGAAATCAGTCTGTTGCCTCGCACATACATTTTAATACTCCTCTTCAGTTTCAGTCCCTTTTGCTTTCTTATGGATTGCCCGATTAAAGCTGTGGCAAGCAGGGACCCAGTGATTGTCATGGAGCCCCAGCTTACAGCCAGGGAAGCCCTTCTGGGACCGGTGACAACACATCCAGTACCCCGGCCCGTAGGGCAGGGCCTGGCAGTAGGGCTTGGGGTGCCACCGGCACAGGGACACATCCCCTTTCACATATTTTTTCTTGCACTGCTTGCACGGATCCTCTCTGTAGCGTGGATCCCGAACCCAGCGAGAATCTGCTGGCCTGATATTGTAATATTCATGATAAACTTGAAATAGCAGCAGGTACATTTAAGAGCCACTAAACTCTTAGTAGGAAGTAACCTGAAGATTTTCACCATGATGTGGTGGGGCAGAAAAGCCATATACTGCTGAGGCTCTAAAAGCTGTTGGATTTTAAACCTGGTCTCCAGAAAGTCATGTGACACCTGCTTCTTCCAGCTGGATGCCTCAAGCATTGGTAATGTACTTTCCACAGGAGAGGCCAGTGGGACAAATGAATCAACCGAGACGCTTTTTTCCTCAGATGCACCGTCACCTCCAGCAGCCTCTTCAGGCTGACTGGCCTCGGAAGACTCTCCGGTTGTGCTTTCATCTGACTGCGAATGGCCTGCCTGGTGCTGACTAGATGGCAAAAAAAACAACATGCCTGGAAGTGGGTCTTCACAGGACTCCGAACTGGAAGGCTGGTCTTTCTCTGCCTTGGACACAGTGATACTGATGCACAAAGATTCTTTTTTGCACTGATCAGGATTTTGGTTAGCAAGTGGCACAAGCTCTTCACTAATGCCATCAACAGCATCTGTGGGCAATTCAATGGCTTGGGGACAGGTGAGAGGAGGAAAAGGTGGCCCAACAAGTTCCTCTGTCATTTCCACATCGTGCCTGTTGCTGCTTTTCATGGCAGTCTGCTGATCTGGCTCGAACTCTGCACTGTCTGTGTGCAAACTCATGCCTGCCGGCACCGAGGGGCAGCCTCGAGGCGCGCCGTCCCAGGCCTGGTCCCCCTGAGGAGAACAACGGTCAGCTCTTAAGGGGCTGCAGCCCACAGATACAGAGCCCACAGTTTTCACCTGAGTGTCAGGAGCCTCCAAGGCGCCTTTGTCTGCTTTGCTTTCCTCAGCCTGGGTGCCATTCACAAGCAGCACGCGGCCCACGTTGCGGCGAAAGCTGTTATTCCTCGAGAGGCTCCCGGGCTCCCGCTGGCTCTGCCGCTTCAGGCACTCGGACTCCAGCCTGGCTACCATGTCCAGGACACGGACGGGCTCGCTCTGTGGTTCACCACCTCAGGATTTCTCCTTTCTGCAGGTTCTTCACATGCTCCTGGGGCGGACAAAGGCTCGGGATTTGGGGGTGCGCCTCTGGACTGCCCGGAAAACCGCACCACAGCAGGTGAGTTAGTGCAGTTCTTTGCACAACTGGCTAGCAGAGTGCTGGCTCTTTGCTCGAGGAAGGCAACCATCTGTATGACCGATAGAGGCCTCCCGGCATACACGCCTTCTCCGCCGTCACTCACGTAATGCACAGAACAATGCTCGATGCCACATGCAAAAGGCTCAGGCTGGTAGCATCTACTATTGACCTCCTTCATCCTTTCTAACTGTATCTTGGCTTTTTTAAGATCCCCTGATTTTTTCCTTCTTTTAGTAGCTCTCCCATCAATATCCCAGGAGCTTTTTATTTTCATAGATCCTATTCTATTACTGCACTGGTGGGCTGCAAAGAATGCTATCTTTTCCTTGGTATTTCCTGGTTTCACAACAGCCCAGATATCGAGCGGCCCTTCCCCTTCTTCACCCTGGTGGATTGTTGCAGATGGCACATTCTTCTTGGTTTTAACATTCAAGCTGCTCTCTTCAGGACTCTTCCCACTCATACTGCACAGAACATTTGGAGAAAGGATTCTAAAAGGCTTTCGAGATGATGCTTTACCAAGAGGGGCTGAAGGAAAGACACTTGATTTCATACACCTAGCTTTGCATTCTTTATCGCTGATAGCCCGTTGGTGGCTCATAGGAATTCTCGGAGTTCCCGTGCTGATTTCCAGAGGTTGCCCTTTCTTCTGGAGTTTCCAGTATGGCTTAAGGTGCATAACAGAGGTTCTACAAGAAGGAAATACACATTTGATTAAGAGTCTGATTTTATTTTTAGAAAAGCTTTTTTTAAAAAAACATATTCACATGGTTCTAGCAAGTAAAAGAAACATTATCTTTCAGTTCACTAAATCTCTACCAATTCTCATTTCCACTAGTTTTTTATACACAAATCAAGAATAACAAAAGCAAAAACCACTACTTTCCATGGTTACATGCTGGAAAATCAATTTCAGACTGAGTGACTAAAGGAATTTCAGACCGGCATTAATTCACATTCTATACATAAAATTAGTACTTTAAATGTAAAGAAATTTGAACTTACTAAAGACACTTAAGTATCAGTATAAGACAGAGTATAGAGGAAACAATAGGATAAAAGAAATCCATCCAAAATCCCTGGTATATTAATGCTTTTCTAAGTCACCATAACTAGCATTTTATTGATTGCAAAACAGTCTATCAGAATTGTTATATTGCTTTCTAAGCTATTCTTACTGTTGAATATTTTAGATATCTATAACTAACTAACTGTATAAGCTCTTAACTGTCAAATTTTCTGCAAATAAAATACAAAGTCCACAATCTTCATTAATTGACTGGTTCAGGAAAAAAGTTCCTGTTTTGTTCCCTGGGCAGCGGTGGAGATGGGAACCATTTTATAAATTAGAAAGATAATTACATTCAGAGATATATGTTCTAGTCCTTGTCATATCACTAATTAGCTAGACAGGGTAATTTTACCTTGGGTAAGTCACTTCCTCTCCGGGTCTGAGTTGAAATGTTAACTGAGGGGTTGTGATACTAGTCTAATCAAAGCTATGGTTTTTCCAGTAGTCATGTATGGATGTGAGAGTTGGACTACAAAGAAAGCTGAGCGCCAAAGAATTGATGCTTTTGAACTGTGGTGTTGGAGAAGACTCTTGAGAGTCCCTTCAACTGCAAGGATATCCAACCACTCCATCCTTAAGGAAGTCAGTCCTGAATATTCATTGGAAAGACTGATGCTGAAGCTGAAACTCCAATACTTTGGCCACCTGATGCTAAAAACTGACTCATTTGAAAAGACCCTGATGCTGGGAAAGATTGAAGACAGGAGAAGGGGACAACAGAGGATGAGATGGTTGGATGGCATCACTGACTCAATGGACATGAGTTTGAATAAGCTCCGGGAGTTGGTGATGGACAGGGAAGCCTGGAGTGCTGCAGTCCATGGAGTCGCAAAGAGTTGGACCGACTGAGCTAAACTGAGATACTATTTAATGATTTTTGTTAGTTTGTATGTCAAGATATCCCACTGCTACACAGAACACCTTGGATTGAGAAAAACAAGTCTTGTCGGGATGCCTGGTCTCCCATAAAATAAACCTACAGCCCAAAATGAACACCTGCAGTCACAGATTGGAGGGAGTGAGGCAAGGGCTTTCACAGGTCTAAGTATGTGGGCTCTCAACCCACTCTTGCTCCTAGGGGTAGAGTCTAAGACATACACATGGGGCAGTCGGTCACATCCCTTTCTCATTCACTCCATAACAGTTACCCAGGGCCTGCACTGTGGCAGCCTTCATAGTGATTGCTTTCAGATAGCAGTATCCATCAAGAATGAAAGTGATTATCCAGAACAGATTTACCTTTCATTTCAAATTCCTAGAGTCCAGTGTCAGCTAAAAGAAGAAATATGGATATAAATATCTTCCAGCTAGGTAAAGAGAAACCTTACTTTTAAGGCACACAAAGTAAAGATACCCTTGAAATAGATCTGACTGATTTGTTTCCGATCTTTGGCAACTACAGCCTACATCTGTTGAGATTACCTCCTTGTGTGCACTGAAGCATTTTTAACAGCTTTATATTTTATAGAATACAGAATCATTATATTCTATAAGTCAGTTTTACAAGGAGTTACCCAGAATTCCTGAAGAAGATATAATATGAGTAAAATAAATGAATATAAGAGGCCTCTCTCATATTCCTAGTGCCCTCTGTGTCAACAATTTTCTGGTTTTCTTATCTCTTCAGTACCTTCCATGTAAAATGTAAGAAACTGAGGTGCTGAAAAACCCAATTAATTCGCACATGATGATCTCATTGCAGAATGCCTGTGAATACATTTGAACTCCAGCAATGCGTGCGCCATTCTGCACTGCACGCTATGTTCTCTTCGCCTTCCTCCCCCACACAGTATTTTAGGTGCTATTATTGATAGAGAGCGACATTTGGAAGAAATTAATGTGATTTCAGAAGGCTTTTGTTTGTTATATTAACCTGCAAAGTCAGCTCAACTAACACATTACTAGTCTTGTCATTACTAATGACAAGGTTTTAGTAGGATTAAAGTAGATGATTCCACTGAACAGGAGTGAGGAAAGGTCCAACAGTGAAGGAAAAAAGCCAGTAAGGTCATTTGATGCAACCAGGGTGACTGCTGGAGAATAAATGGTGATTCTGTGGGACCCCTGAAGGAAGTAGAACCTTTAGGCACAGGCTGGAGTCCTCCACTGGTTGAAGGATGGCTGAGGTATTAACCGTTTGCCCTTCCTTTGCTGGGCTTGAAGGCCCTGAGACAGTAAAATGCTGGCAAGACTCAGAGATACTTGCAAAAATTGAGAGGTTGGGTTGAAATCAGTTTTGAAGCACGAGGATGATAGAGGACATCTACTGCAAAAATCCGTAAAATAAAAATATTACTTCTCTGAGAGATTACATCAGACAGTGGCACTTTGCCCACCCGCCACCCCATCTCACTCGCTTAAATACAGACAGGCACTGCAGAGAGCTCCAGTCAGATTTCCATGGTTGCCAATCTCTTCACACAACTGTATTTGAAAAGTTCACCACAATAAACTCCTGATTCCTTGCAATTAAATAAAATGTGGGTTATAGCACCTACCCACACAGAAGTGTTTGTTAGATGCTCAGAAATGTCCTTGAGAAAAATTAAGATCCCTGTGCCCGTTGAATCAGAATTTCTGGGACTGGGCCAAGAATCTGTTTTTAACCTTAGATTTAATTTGAAAGAGAATTTAAAGGTCAGTCATGTGTTAGATCTAGGACTGTCAGTGGGGTTCTGGCTTGGGCTGGGGGGCCGGGCTACTGACAGGCGTGAGGTGGAACTGACCAGCACCATTCAGCCCACACTGAGGCATCTACCCTTCAGGACAGACCCATCTTCTTACTTTTTAATCTCTCTAAAACACACACACACAAGTCAGTGGCCATTTTATTGCCAAGTTTCTGTCCAACTCCGACTCCTCGGTTTCTTTGCGCTGCTTTTCCAGTCTCTTCTTTTCTTCTCCAGTCTTTATTTAAACACTGATGTATTCCTCAGAGTTCTTTCTCTAGACCATTACTACTCTCAAGCTATATGTCTAAGTGACCTCACAGATTTAATGACCACAGACTCCTGACGTTCCAGTGGTATGCTCTCCCAAGCTTCATGCTATGACACGCCTAACAGACATACTTACCTGGATGTCAAAACGAATCTCAAAAATCAAAATGACTGCTTAATGACAGCACCAAGTATCTAGTCAACCATGCCAGAAAAGTTGAAATCACTTCGATTCCTCCTCCCATCCGATCATCAAGTCACTAAAAATGGCTTCCTCTTCTTGTTCATCCCTTACACAACTGCCCTAGTTTTAGCTGCCATATTTTCTCTCTACAAAGCCTAACCCCTTGCATCAATGAGATGCCAGGTCATGGAGCCCACTCCTGCCTTGCCCTTTCATAACTCAAACTTTGGAAGCTTGTTCACAGACCATTAACACAGGACCACATAGATTAAAGCCAAAATTATCACCTAAGATACAAATTTTAAGGTAGGCAGAGCCATAAAACTAATGAAACAGCTTCAAACTTTTTTCATACTAACTGCCACCCATTTCTTTCTACCCATTTATTCTCAAAAATTTATTAAAAAAAACACTCTGGGCTGGACTTTAGTGGTGCAATTATGAGTAAGACACAGTTACTGCTCTTGGCTGGTTTAGTCGCTATGTCCAACTCTTGCAACAACATGGACTGGGACCTGCCGGGCTCCTCTGCCCATGGGATTCTCCAGGCAAGAATACGGGAGTGGGTTGCCATTTCCTTCTCCAGGGGATCGTCCTGACTCAGGGATCAAACCCGGGTTTAAGGAGACAGTAGAATCAAATAGGCAATTACAATATAGAGTGTGATGTGTGTTATAAGGGACAGTACAGGTGCTGTGACAGTCCATGAGGGAAGAAGGTGGAGGGAGAGGACAGAGAAGGAAGGAGTGTGTGAGAGGAGGGGAGGGACCCTCCGCACCAAGTTTGTCTCGAGGGCACAGAAACAGGCCAGAAAAGCCGTGAAGGAAGATAAAGTCCTACGAGTTCAAAAGTTAGACAGTGTTTTTGGGGAAACTGAGCCAGGTGAGAAATAACCAGCATCCCAGCTAAGGTGGAAAGACAGAAGTAAATGGATTAGAAATGAAAAATAGGCACGATTTTATTTAGCGATTGATTATAAACGGAGGCTGAGGGAGGGAGTCAAGGATGGCTCCTCATGGCTACAGCAACCTGGTAAAGAGTGGCACCTTTTAGTGAGACAGTGACAAAAGCAGGTGAGCTGTTAGTATGGAGCAGGGGAAAAGGTAAGTTCAGTTTTAAGAAATGCTGCATCCAGGTCTGGCCAAGAGAAACAAGAGGAAAGGAACAAGACAGTTGTGACAAAAATTCAACGAGGATAAAGTTTTCTGGACAGAGATTATGATGTCTTTTCCCAGAATTTTCACAAGTATATACTGCATATCTTACCATTATAATCAGAAAAAATGCACATAAAAGTAGAGAGCAATCACACACCCTACCCAAGGCCATATAAAGAATTCTTCCCAGGGGACTTCCCTGGCTGTCCAGCGGCTAGGACTCTGTGTTCTCACTTCTGGGGGCTGGGGTTCAATCCCTGGTCAGGGGACTAAGATCCAACAAGCCAAGCTGTGCAGCAGGAAAAAAAAAAATATGAGTGCAGTTAGTGAGGGAGATCCCCAGGTGCTCTGCTGTGAGGAACTGGAGCAGACAAACAGAGGAGAGTCAGAAATTCATGGAGTGAATGGCAGGTGAGTAAGTGAATGTTTGCAACTCTCTCATGAAGTCTGGCTGTAAATGATCTTTGTACACACCTGTTACCTTAAGTCCTTTCCAGGAATAAAGTGAGATATAACAATGAATCAATTAAAACTTGAACAACTTTCCTCCTCCAGTAAAGGTCAAAATCTTGCTTTCAAGTAATTCCAGTATTCTTTATCAATTCAATTTCTAATTTCAGCTCAAAAAAGCTGGAAAAAACTCTAACCCAACATACTGTACAATCTGAAAATGAAGCCATGGAAGAGAATTTAACTTTGCTTGGAGTGGGGCAGGGTGGGGAGGAATGCCTAGACAAATGTTAGAGTCTAAAGAATCACACTAACTCTAGTCTACAGAGAAGCAAACTTGATCAATGAGGAAATCAAGTGGCAATATGGGAGGACAGTGAGGAAAAGAAATAGATTTCTCAGTGCTAACAGGCTTAGTGCTAAAAGGAATCTGACATCAAAGGCCTGTTTTCTAACTTGTCGCTGTTAGTCTGTGGCCTTGCCTACCTAAACAGGTTGGAAGATAAGGCGTTTCCTGTTTCTTTCTACTTTATTAAAGTTTCAGGAATGCTAATTCCAAAGAGGAGTCATTTATCAGTACAATAGGAGCTATTCTTTATTTACAAAAGACTAGAGGAATAAAAAAGTATGTTTTCCTTTAGAGGATGAAAAAAAGTAGAGAGCAAATAAATCACTGTTCTTTAAAAATGTAAATGCTTCCAGAGAACATCTTATTATGATGGCCTTCTTCACTAGACCATTACAGAAAGGATTAGCAGCTTCAGCAAAGTACTAAAATGACTTTTGAAGCCCTACAGGTAGATAGCAGTAGAATTAAGATCAGAATTAGATAAGTCTCTTGGATCTATATATATATATTTTTGCTATAAAAATACAAAATTAAAATCCTAGGTTCAATTATGACACAAATAATCTGACAGCATCTATTCAAAGAGCTTCTACCTTTCAAACTGGGACCAGTTTTTCTTAAGTGCCACATAAAACTACTCAGAACTGCGATGATTTAAGCAGATGTGTCATAAGAAGCCACACTAACCTACAAGTATGTAGAACTGCTTCTATGGCTATTAAAGCGGAAAAAAAATGCCAGGATCAGGAGTGTGTGAATACAGGCAAGAGACATAAAGAAAGACTCCCACTAACCTCTAAGCACTGACAGAATACATCCAGCTCTCAGTGTACCTTGACAACAAAACAGAACTCTAAGCCAGAAAAGACCATATTCTCAAACTGAGCTCCAAAATATTTGGGACTGGCTTTTTTTCAGGAGGGTGTTTACTCCTTTTTTAAAAGTAATACTGTCTAGAGTCATTTCAAGGGAACTTTGAACTTGTTTTGGAAGGACTGGATGGTTGGTTACTAGTGTATAATTTAATGGAAAAATCTTTTATTGTCTTTTAATATTATACTTATTCTTCCTATTTCCAATATTTCTTACAAAAAACAAAGGAAGACTTCTATTTTTTTACATAGAAAATTGTTACTTCTTTGAAAGTGCTGGTGCTTTTTTAAAACTTTGAAACCAGTCATTCTTCCATACATATTTTATGTGAATTGATAGCAATAGCAATTTTTATATCATTTGAATATGCAGTATATGCAGAGCTTTAACATGTGTCCTATTTGATTAAAATGTAACTTGGACATAAGGATGTCATCTTCTTTAGGGAATAAATGTTAGAGAGTCTAAGGCCAGTCATGAACACAGTTTAAAAACCCATGAGTTGCCAAATAACATTTCATAGGAAAATAAATCAGAACAGCAACTAATTCTCAAGTGTAAATGCAGCACCCACATTGTGCTTGTCTGCCAGGGTACTCACACCACTCCATCTTGAGCCTCAGTCTTGAGCCAAGCAACCTAACAGCCGACTGGCCATAAGCTGGCCCATTAACACTATTATAAGCAACTAAATTTGTTTTTGATTTTTATTAAAGTACAGCTGATCTTCAATGTTGCTTCAGTTCTACTGTACAGCAAAGTATACCAGTTATACATATACATGTATCTACTCTTTTTTAGGTTCTTTTCCCATATTGGTCATTACAGAGTACTAAGGGGAGGTTCCTGTGTTATATAATAGGTCCTTATTAGTCATCTATTGCTATATACTAAACCACTAAATTTAAAAATGGCTTATCCCTCAGGAAGGAGGGAAAAGGTAAAGATTCAGGATAACAAATACTAAAGCATCAAGCAAAATAGTTTGCTTCCAGTATCAATGAAGACAAATATAAGATTCTGTCAGCAATCCTGGGTGGAGGGGAAAGCAGGGAGGGGATTACTTGACCTACAGTGTTTATCAAAGAAATAAGCCTAAATCTCAGTCCTGCCCAGCTGTTTAGTAATTCTTCTACCACATCCCTGTATAATTTGTTGAATCAAGACTGCAGTAGCAGTCTTCACTGGGTGGTCAAGGTTTTAGAATTACCACGTGTAAAGAAATGAAGTTTATGATCAATAGAAAATAGAGGAAGTTTCTTTGGGGCTGTTATTGGAGCTTATCACAGCTGGTTTAAATACTGAAGTGAAAAATGAGTATTTTTCCAAGGGGAAATGTGAGAAATCTACACTACAGAATGCCAATCGTTAGGCACTGAGGAGACCAAATTGTTATGTTACAGCAAAAATCACATACTGGGTTTTATGTAGTTGTGTAACACATCTCATATAAAACTTTTCTTTGAGTACACAAAGGAATCATGTTTACATTTAGCTACCTTCCAAAGGCGTGGAAGTAGCTAATGATCAACCAAACAGTATCAGAATAACTTTTAATCCTACTGCTGCTGCTGCTAAGTCACTTCAGTTGTGTCCGACTCTGTGCGACCCCATAGATGGCAGCCCACCAGGCTCCCCCGTCCCTGGGATTCTCTAGGCAAGAACACTGGAGTGGGTTGCCATTTCCTTCTCCAATGCATGGAAGTGCAAAGTGAAAGTGAAGTCGCTCAGTCGTGTCCGACTCTTAGCGACCCCATGGACGGCAGCCCACCAGGCTTCTTTGTCCATGGGATTTTCCAGGCAAGAGTACTCAAGTGGGGTGCCATCGCCTTCTCCGATTACAAGGCATATATATCCCTAATAATTATTTCTTGCTAGGAAATAACCACCAGTAAGCAATCCAAGACAATTTCATAAGTGGATGAACTAAATGGGTCTGAAGTCATTCTGAAGTAATCAGCTACCCTACACAGCATACAGAACATCTCAACACCAAACCATGTACTATATTTTAATCACTGCTACAAAGTCAGAGAAAGAGAATTTAATTCAAAATAAAGTACTTAATTCATTAAATGCATTAAGTAAAATTTTATTTCCTGATAGGTTTTGATTCAAAATAAACAGAAGGAATGATAGATATCACCATTTTACAAATTTTACTGAATTAATGGATCTAGGCAACGATTATTAGTAGCTGCTAACATCATGAAACTGAAACACAACCAGACATTACATACTCCTGATGAGGGAAAAAAGATACTTTAAAAAAAATTCAGTTCTATTCTGGCCAATTCTTTAGCGCTAGTCTCAGAGGAAATACAGGAGACAGAAAAAATTAATATATATGTGTGCATGTATGTTTGTAATTTTAAGTCCTCATCCCTTAGATATCCTGAAATCTTTTAAGCTTAAATAATACATTTTCAAAACAACATGGGAGAAGGAATTCCCTGGTGGTCTGGTGGTTAAGACTTTGACTTCCAATGCAGGGGGTGCAGAGCCAAAAAAAAAAAAAAAAAACAAACACAAATACAGAAGCAATATTATAACAAATTCAATAAAGACTTTAAAAAAACCCACACAAACAATATTATAACAAATTCAATAAAGACTTTTAAATGGTCCACATCAAAAAAAAAAAAAAAAGGTGGAGAAGCGGTTCAGAGTATACAGATCAAGCAAGATTGGCAATTAGATGACAAATTATTGAAGCTGAGCAATAGCAAAGTGGGGTTTATCATTCTATTATTTCTGTATTTGTTCAGTTCAGTCACTCAGTCATATCTGACTCTTTGCTACCCCGTGGACTACAGCACGCCAGGCTTCCCTGTCCATCACTAACTCCCAGAGCTTACTCAAACTCATGTCCATTGAGTCGGTGATACCATTCAACCATCTCTGTATTTGTTAATGTAACTAAATTTTCTCAGAATTACTTTTTTTTTTAAAGGAGAAATAAATAAATGGAAGCATCTGAAAACGACGGATGGATGAGTCCACAAATGTCCATTATGCACACACAGTTGGAACTGCACACCCTCTGATTTAGAGGGAGAAAACTGGATTCACAGGTTCCCTGGTTAGGGAGCTCTGCAGGGATTATTGTTAAATCCATCCCAGATAAGCCCCAGGCTGTTTGATGCAGTTCTCCTTCCTGGTTCAGACCCAGGGCACCAACCAACAGAAGTTCTTCACGCCCTTTACTGAAAACTGAACAGGAAATAAACCAGAAGGCACAAAAAAGATAAGAAAAGGGAGACAAACACACAGGCAGTCAAAAAAGAACTGAAAGACAACAGTGGTCAAGACCAAGCAACTCATTTCTCAAACGAATATGGCTTTCAGTCCCTCATTCTGTAACCTAAACGTGCAGCTTAATACCTGAATCTGCCTTGCAAAAGATGCTCTTAACTTTCACAACTGTAAAGAAAAATATAAACATTTAAATAAATACATATGAAATTTTGCTATTTAAAGATATCTTCTTGCAAATTCTTTTCTAACAACAGTCACCCCGCACAGTCACTCATGGGGAAGGGAAAAATTATATTATTAATATTATTAATAATGTAACCATTGATATTTACTGAGTACTTAAGCTGTACACTATGGAGTTTGATTATGTAGGTATATGTATTAATTTCATCTTCAGGACAATTTTAGAGATACATAAAATTACTATTATTATTTATTATTCCCATTTCACAAATGTAGAAGCTAACCATGTAGAAGGTGACCAACTAAGTATAATAAATACTAAGTGCTAGGTCATTTTTTTTTTGGGGGGGGGCGCTTTGCCACGTGGCACATGAGGATCTTAGTTCTCTGACCAGGGATCAAACCTGTGCCCTCTGCAGTGGAAGCACCAAGCCCTAACCACTGGACTGCCAGGGAATTCCTGCTGGGCCATTTAAAAAATGTGCTTCTTAATATTTTATATGAGGCCATATATGTGTATATACACATACATTTATATAACAATTAGTAAAACAATCAAATGATTTGTCTACAAGTCACTAAATGGTCTGTACAGAGGTTCCTAATTACAAGTACAGTATATTTACAACTGTCACAGACCACAGTCATTTAAGTTCATTTTAACAGAAATGTTTCTCTTGCCCAGGAAATAATCAAAGACCCAAAGATAACTGAACATACACAGATCCAAGCTGAACAAAAAGTCAAAGAAAAAGCATTACATACCATCAACTCCTTAAGAGTATATCCCTGTCTGAAATTTTATAAATCCTTCATTGGGTCAAGTACAGATCACTTTACACAAAGGAATTCCAAGAAAAATGCCAGAATTATTCTACAGTAGCATCCTCGTCTCCCACATCTTCATCAATCTGGACTCCCCATACAGAGGGAGATGATGTTAAGGAACTCCTTTGAATGAAAACACCTGCCCTTCGGGGTTGTACCAGATCATTAATGGAGCCATCTAAGTTGCTGGGTGGGACACCCAGTTTGACAAGGCAACCTCCCCACTCAGGGGACTATTTCCTAATCTCAGAAACCAGCCCCAAATTCCATCTTACCTCCCACAAGAAAAGTTGTGCCCCATTATCTCCTTGCTGCTCTACAAAGCCTCACATCTTCTCAGTCATCTAAGGCTGAAAACTCAGCACAGTGGTTCCCAAATTTCTTGGAGCCTGGATCCTTTTCAGAATCTGAGAAAAGGTCTGAGTTCTCTGCCCCAGAAAAACGCCAGAATATCCACAAAAACAATTGTGGACAGAATTTTGGGGAAATCTCAGGGCTTATGATTAAATAACTGCTGCTCTGGTTCTTCCTCCTCCTCCTCTTGCCTTCACCTTCACAGTAGCCATCTGACCTTTCTTCCCCATTTGTCAATATCTTTATCACTCTTTACCCATAGGAACTACTGAAACGGAACTGGGTCCCTCCCTGCCTAGGTCTCATCCACAGCGCCAGCCCTACCCATCAACGGTGACTATAAGCCTTGTCTGAATTCTCAGAATACTCTCCTGGGTCACTTACCATGTCTACCTTGTCTTCATCTTCCCTACTACACTGTGAGCTCCTGAAAGGTAAGAATAATCTTACTCCTTTCTGTATCTCTTCTAGAGCATGCAGCAAAGTGCCTGCACATGGCAAGCGTTTTCACAAGCATGAATGTCAAGCCTGAGGACTTAAAAGCAGCCAGCCGATCAGCATAAGCTCTTAACTGGAACATTAGGAGTGTCTGACTCATCAATGCTTGGGCAGCCCAGGAAGTTGATGCAACTAAGCAGCTCCACCCATCATTTCCTGATCTAGCACCCAGCTCTCTCAGAGATGGGAGGCGTGTGAGGTGGAGACTCAGAGGCTCTCCAGCCCATGGTCAGTTTTCTGCAAAACAAAAAGTACTTGGGCTTGAGCAGCAGCATTTTCCCAGCACTCTAGTTACCTAAAACATTCCTATGCAGTATCAGCTTTTAAAGAAAATCCTGCTCACCAGCCATGCACACACATTTCCACATACTGTCACTTTAGCTACAATAAAAACTTTCATGTTACTAAGAACCTCCAGAACAGAACAATCTAGATATGCAGGCATTCAGCTATGAGTTAGGCAACCTCCTTCTCATTTTCAAAGCCCCAACCACATCCTTTAAATACTAAAATATCTAGATCCTAAGTTTCAATAAGAAGCACTGTGAAGTCTCCACATGATTCTTTAGGATATTAAACACAGCTGTCTAAGGACATGTTTACTTATAGATTTTAAAAAAAAATCAGTGTTAACAAAACTGATGATAAACAGGCTCCTGCACATCCAAACTAGAAAGAGGACACAAAGAAATTTTTTAAACTTCCATCTTTAAGGTATATAAAACCATAAACTATGTCCTAGTATAATGTTTTGGTTATTTCATATATATATAATATATATATGTATATAATATATATACGTATTATAATATATATACGTAGAAAGAAAGTGAAGTCGCTCAGTCGTGTCCGACTCTTTGCGACCCTGTGGACTGTAGCCTATCAGGCTCCTTCCTCCATGGGATTCTCCAGGCAAGAATACTGGAGTGGGTTGCCATTTCCTTCTCCAGGGGATCTTCCCAACCCAGGGATCGAACTGGGGTCTCCCACATTGCGGGCAGATGCTTTAACTCTGAGCCACCAGGGAAGCCCAATATATATACATATATAATATATATATATGTAACTTACACAGAAATATATATAACTTACACTAAAAAAAACACCTAATGCTTTAATTACTTCAACAGAAAGCCCTAAGTTTCCTGGTTCTAAATTAGTTATATAAAGTATGCAGAGTTCACACCCAGAACCGTGAGCTACTTCAATTATTAACAAAGCAAACCACAAAGGAAAACCTGATCAGATTTCAGTGCTGAGTTAAATAGATGCAAAACTACAGATATCAAACAGCAAAGCCAAACAAAACTCTCTCCCCTAAATTTTTACTAACAAGCTTATTCCTCTGTCCTATTGCCCAATCTGATATACAAGATTATTAGTACAATAACATAACAGTAATCTTAATTCACAAACTGCTAGAATTTGTGACTCATGGGTATAATTCTTGCTTTCCATCCTCAAAGCAGGATCCTACTCGCGAGGCAAGATGGCCCTGTAGCTAACAAACCAGTCCACTGGAAAAAGAAAACAAACATCTTTCCTAAACGTAACAGCACCTGAGCTGCAAGGAATGTCTTGTATCTAAAAAGCACTTTCATAGAGATCTCACTTAGCCCTCTTTCTGGGCCTCAGCTTATCTGCATGTTGGGGTCTTTGTGCCAGCTGCGCCTTCTTTCTCCCCAATCTCTGCATGCCTACCTATCCCCTTGAGGTCCTCATGTCACCACAAACTTCATATTCCTCTGTGTTTCTGTAGTTCACAGCCTGCAACCACTGTGCCGAAAAGGAGATAAAAGCCCAGAAATTGAAACCTGCTCAAGATCACAGTAGTGATGTAGTCATTACTTCAGAGGTCAACATCTTCTGATATGGTAAAAATTTAAAACATCGTATTTTAAGTTATAAAAGATTTAAATAAATAAAGAGGCTCACCAAGTTCTCTTTATGAAAACATTCTTCAATGCTTTCCTTCAGGAACTGACACTCAGTCCCATCTTGTATTGAACATCTTATATTAAACTTCCCTCCCATTTTAAGACAATCTAAAAAAGCTCTGTATCCAAAACATCTTCTACAGTAATTAGCAAAGAACTGAAAATTTCCCAGGAGCAAACCAAAAGCTAACATGCATCGCCTGGGAGAGGTAATAGTGCTAAGCCCAGGTTCAAATGTAAGTAAACACTTTGGTGGTGATGGTTTAGTCGCGAAGTTGTGTGCAACTCCTGTAACCCCATGGACTGTAGCCTGGGGTTAGATTCTAGCCTAGATTCTCCAGGCAAGAATACTAGAGTGGGTTGCCATTTCCTTCTCCAGGGGGATCTTCTCGACCCAGGGATCGAACCCGGGTCTCCTGCATTGCAGGCAGACTCTCTACTGACTGAGTTACAAAGGAAGAGAGTAGACACTTTAAAATCAGCCTATTCAGGAATGGCACCCCACTCCAGTACTCTTCCCTGGCAAATCCCATGGACGGAGGAGCCTGGTGAGCTGCTGTCCATGGCATCACGAAGAGTCGGACACGACTGAGCGACTTCACTTTCACGTTTCACTTTCATGTGTTGGAGAAGGACATGGCAACCCACTCCAGTGTTCTTGCCTGGAGAATCCCAGGGGCGGCGGAGCCTGGTGGACTGTCGTCTCTGGGGTCGCACAGAGTCAGACACGACTGAAGAGATGCAGCAGCAGCAGCAGCAGCTGGTGGTCCAGCGCTTAGTGATCGGCCTTCCAATGCAGGGGATACGGGTTTGATTCCTGGTGTGGGAAGATTCCATGTGCCAAGAGACAACTAAGCCCACACACCTAGAGCCCATGCTCTGCAGCAGGAGAAGCCACCGCAATGAGAAGGCCTCACACCACAACGAAGAGTAGCTGCTAGAGAAAGCCTGCATGCAGCAACAAACACCCAGCGCAGCCGTAAATAAATAAAAAGTCAACACTTCTTTAAAAAAAAACCCTCTATTCAGTGTCTTCATGGAGAGTAATATTCACTCTAATTCTTACTTGTACTGAGCGGAATGTTTATGTGAGAAAAATATTAAAACACTAGTGCATGTTAAATAGAATATTCTTCAGTTCCTGAATTTGCTTGGAAAATAATTATTTAATACCTACAGATATGCTCCAATATGTTTGAAACTCTAATTCAAAATGAAAGCCAAATAATGTTAACAAAGGTTTCAGCAGCAGTTCAAATGGAGAAAAAGTAGTGTGTGAGTAACCACAGTATCTTTCAGTTCAGTTCAGTCGCTCAGTCAACAAACAGAGGAATCTGCAGACTGAATGCAGCATTTGTACAGCATGTGTCAATTCAGTTTCCAAACTTTATTCAAAGTAACATCGAAACAATACTGAAGTATTGTATACATCATGCACCTATTTCCTCTTGATAGTTGTATAAATCGAGAAGCATACAAAGTTTACTAGTTATGTTCATATAGATTTAATTACATTATAATGTTAAAAAAATTTCAATTCTACTCATACTGAAGGGCCTCAATAAATTTCTTCCTTTGGATGGTATTCATATGTTCTTCAAATTTACAAGATACTGCTCCCAAGACCAGAAGTTATACAGTGAAAAAGAGGATGATAGCAGCATAGGAAAAACTATTAATATATTTGTAAGTATATACCACAGTGATTTGATTAAAACTACAGAAAAGGCTGGCCCATCCTCATCCAGATGGACAACACTGGTGATTCACTCAAACTGCTACTTTCTATAGGGGCATAAAGAGAAAGGGCCCCTTAACTTTGATGATTTTCACCAATCCTAAACCTAAAAAATTTTCTTTTGGTGAATTTTCTTCCATTTCACAAGTATAGAACCATTCCTAGTCTCTAATTTGAATGTTCATGTAATTATTTCTGGGTTTCCCCGGTAGCCCAGTGGATAAGAATCCACCCACCAATGCAGTGGACACAGGTTTGATCCCTGATCCAGGAAGATCCCCATGCCAAGGAGCAACCAGGCCCATGTGCCACAACTACAAAGCCTCGCTCTAGAGCCCGGGAGCTCAAACTGCTGAAGCTGGAGCACCCTACAGCCTGTGCTCTGCCCCAAGAGAAGCCACCCCATAAGCAGCCCGCGCACCTCAAGGAAGAGAAGCCCCCGCTTGCTGCAATCAGAGAAAGCCCATGCAAAGCAACCAAGACCCAGCACGGCCAAAAGAAATACAATTATTTTTTAAAGGGTAATTATTTCTCCTTCTATTCAAATTTTACAGTTTGAAAGCTAAGTTATAGAACAGATCTTTCAATAATTCACTCAGTATTACTGAGCATATATTGAGCATGTACCAGGAAATCTTTCAGAAGTTGCAGGTGTAACACTGGGCAAGTACAAAAATCCTCATTCTCATCAAACCTGTGTTCTAGGTGGGAGACATGAATAAAACACATATGATACATAAAGGTAAATATGGAGGGAAATGGAAGCGAGAGGTATATGCATCTTGCACTAATGATATATTCAGGCATAAAAAAAGTGAAGTCGCTCAGTCATGTCAGAATCTGCGACCTCGTGGACTGTAGCCTACCAGGCTCCTCCCTCCATGGGATTCTCCCTCCATGTGATTCTCCAGGCAAGAATACTGGAGTGGGTTGCCAATTCCTTCTCCAGGGAATCTTCCCAACCCAGAGATCAAACCCGGGTCCCCCACATTTCAGGCAGACGCTTTAACCTCTGAGCCACCAGGGAAGTCCTATTCAGGAATAAGATTTCAAAAACTGGAATGCCTGAGTCCTCCATTTATATTGTCCCTCTTCTAGTATTAAACCAGGAGGTTTGAGTTATGTATGAAAAAGTGAAGAAAGAAGAAGAATCTAGGGAAGAGTTCAGTTTAAGCTGATTAAGCAATAATCAGTATTTCCCCCCTCCCAAGAACTCATTCAATATAGGAAAATTCAGCCTCATCCCCCCTTCTCTCTCCTAAAGGCAGAACAAACATGGCTTAAAATTTTGTTTTTAAGCTCCTCCTTAAGACCTAATCAACTTCCACTTATTACATACTTTCTTCACCTGATTACCTAAATGGATTTTAACTTACTAGGTGTTCCTACTCTTCTGAGTTTCAACTAATTCCATTGACAGTTCTAATCTAACTGCTTATTTGCTAGATTATGGTTCTTCTAAAGATGTCTGATGGCATCCAAGAGTTCTCAACTCTCCCTAGTTTTCTGAATCACCATACCTCAAAGCTGAAGAATATACTCACTTGAAAGAGAAGAGCATACTTAACCATTCATTCTTGCCACAAATGTTATTATTCCATGGAATTAATCTGAATAACTTTTAAGGTTTAAGAATGGGATAATATAACTGGAGAAAGAATGCAAAATATGCAAGAATTTTAGAAATAAATTGCTTTTTAAAGACATTTTGTGCAATTCTCCACCAGTCCTTTCCTGGTCTTCCAGGCAGTGGTTCTCTGTCTTTCAGGGTATAGACGCTCTACCCCATTCTCCAGGAACTTTTAAATACAATCAGTTCTGCTGTATGGTATACTGGTACACTGGGGAACGATTTGAGTAAGGTGTATTTCATGTTTGCTTATGTAGGACTTCTGTAAGAAACAATAGCTGCTGCTGCTGCTAAGCCGCTTCAGTCATGTCCGATTCTGTGCAACCCCATAGGCTCCCCCTAAAGGCTCCTCCGTCCCTGAGATTATCCAGCCAAGAATATTGGAGTGGGTTGCCATTTCCTTCTCCAAGAAACAATAGGTGCACATACAAAAGCTGCTCCGGTTGATGTCAGCAGCATAGGGCACACACACACGCACAGAACTCAAACATCTTTTTTAAAACTTTTTAAAAACACATGCACCACCTGTACTGTTTTCCTGGAAACTTGAAATATTCTGCCCAAGTATGCTATGATGCCTCAGGGCTCCCCAAACAGTTTGGGAACTAACAGTCTAGGCTCCCCACACCCCCAGGGGTAACAGTTAATAAATTAACCAACACACTGCGCAAAGTGGCTAGCCCCCAACCTTTCTGCAGGACTCCAGATTTGTAAACTGACTATTTGAAATCTCTACTTGGATATCTAATACGCATCTCAAACTTTCCTTTTTTCCTGATATAACAATTAAACTTATGCTTTTGGGGGGTCATCATTTCCATATAGAAAATTATTTGGCTAGTCTAAAATGAATTATACTTTGATTTTCCTAAGCTCTTTAATTCTACTCATAAGCTAAAAGATTAGATAAAATCAGGGTAGATGTTTCAGGTGACAAATCTCAAATCACGATCAATCTTTTTTTCTTCCCACCAACCTTCTTCTCCCCACCAACCTTCTTCTCAGATCTTACCTTTAAACCAACTGTTAAGGAAAATCTCTAAAGATATAAGCCCCAAACAACATTGTCCCATAGAAAGATCTAAGACAAGGCACTTCCAAATCTAACCACAACATGTTTATACCAAAGATTACCTGTGGCCTCCCCACCTACTCAATTTGGCCCAAATCTAAAAATCACTTTTTGTGATTAACCCTGGTGGCCGAGTGGTTAAGACTCAGCTCCCACTAAAGGGGTAACAAATTTGATCCCTAGTCAGGGAACTAAGATCCTCCATGCTGTGTGGTGCATCAAGTAAATATCACTTCTAACCTTCACCTCCTTTGATTCTCTAGTCCCCTAGACCTTCTCTACGAGTCATCTTCAATGTGGACTAGAGGGTGGAGTGTGGTAACCATATTAATGAGCCAAGGAAGCTACTTGATCATCCTCAGGCAGGAAAGAAAAGCCCACCAGGATTTGTTTGGAAGTCTTCGTAATGTGATAGAGCCTCTCAACTCCAGATTTTAGATTTTACTTCTTTGCAAACTACCTCAGTTGTATTTTGTGCATGCTGAGAATGTTTAGACACACCTTGAGCAGGCCTGCAGTCTCACCTATGAAAAGGTATTTGGATTGTTTTTAGGTCCTTTTGAAAGGTAATGGAGTTGGCTCCTTGTTACTAGGGTGATGAGAGCCCTAGAAACAGATATAATTTCCAAGTGAAAATTCAAAGCATTCTGTAGCTTTGTTTTTTTAATCAGGAATGAGGTAGGAGGAGCAGCAGAAGCAATTATGGAGTATATTTATAAACATGTAAAGGAGTATGCTTCTTAACTCTGAATAACAAGATTTTAAATGTTTAATTTACAGGGGAAAATGAAGGGAATTAGAAGACTGAAGAAAATAAACATCTGTTGTTGTTATCGCTAAGTTGTGTCCAACTCTTTGCAACCCCACAGACTGCAGCATGACAGGCTTCCCTGTCCTTCACTATCTCCTGGAGTTTGCTCAAACTCATGTCTGTTGAGCTGACGATGCCATCCAACCATCTTTTCCTCTGTTGCCCTCTTCGCCTCTGGCCTTCAACCCTTCCCAGCATGCTAGAGTGTATGTTAACTTGTACAGCTCTACACCATCACTGAACTTGGCACTACAGAAATTCTACCAAAGCACCAGTATTATACTACCAAGCCCAATCTTCCAAAACACTAACGTTTTAAAGGAGAGATGCCACATCTTAATAAATTCTTAAAAGAAAATAATATTCTAGCACCTATTCCTGATTCTAAAAAAAAGTTCTTAGCAAACTAGGGATAGAGTAAAAGTTTATCTTAATAAAAGGAATCTACCAGAAAATTACAGAAAATAGCATACACACTAGCAAAACATTAAAAATATTCCTTCTCAGAATCAAGGATAAAGATGCCAGCCATCATATTACCAAAAAAAAAGAAAAAAAAGATTGAAACATTGAAGGAAAAGACAAAAGTCTGTCATTCTTTGCACACTATATGTTACAGGGCTTTCAAATTAAACAATCAAATTAAAAACTATTTGGTTTAATAGTACAAAAACTTATTACATAAAAGATCAAAATTAAAAACAAAAAACATCTTAAAAAGAATTACCACATGACCCACCAATTCAACTCCTAAGTATGTACCCAAAAGAGGTACTTAAAAAAATACTGTGCACAAGTTTATAGCAGCACTACACCTGAACAGCCAAAGGGGAGAACAACCCAGATTTCCACCAGCAGATGAATCGATAAATCACAATATAAAGAAATAATGGATTATTATTTAATAATTGACACGGGTTCATGCCCTGTTCTGGAAAGATCCCACAAGCCGCAGAGCCTGTGTGTGCAGGAGTGACAACTGCTTCACCCATGTCTTGATTCTCTGTGACGCTATGAGCTTGCAGCCCACCAGATTCCTCTGTCCATGGGATTCTCTAGGCAAGAACATTAGAGTAGGCTGCCATGCCCTCCTCCAGGGGATATTCCTGATTCAGGGGTCAAACCCAGGTCTCCCGCATTGCAGGCAGATTCTTGACCATGTGAGCCATCAGGGGAGCCCCAACTAAGCCTGTGCACCACAACTGTTGAGCCTGTGCCCCAGAGCCTGGGAGCTGCAACCCCTGAGCCCACAGGCAGCAACCACAGAGCCCGTGTGCCGCAGCTACCGAAACCCACACACCCCAGAGCCTGTGCTCCGCAACAAGAGAAGCCGCTGCAATGGGAAACCAGTGCACCGCAACTAGAGAGTGGCCCCACTCCCCGCAACTAAAGAAAAGCCGGGGACTTCCTCGCTGGTCCAGTGGTTAAGAATCTCTGCTTCCACTCAAGGGAATGCAGGTTCCATTCCTGGTTGGAGAACTAAGATCCTGCATGCCACATGGTAAAAAAGGTGAATCTTTTGGTATGTGATTCTTATCTTTAAAAAGTAGATGGAAAAGAACAATCAGTAAGATCTGAGGTGGGAAAAACATAAAACTCTTTAAAAAACTATGCTGAAGTGAACTGAAGTCGCTCAGTCGTGTCCGACTCTTTGCGACCCGATGGACTGTAGCCTACCAGGCTCCTCCCTCCATGAGATTCTCCAGGCAAGAGTACTGGAGTGGGTTGCCATTTCCTTCTCCAGGGGATCTTCCCAACCCAGGGATCAAACCCGGGTCTCCTGCATTCCAGAGGCAGACACTTTAACCTCTGAGCCACCAGGGAAGCCCAAAAAAAAAAAAAAAACTATAGTAACCAAAACAGTATGGAAGCAGATCAGAAACACGTAAGGAGTTCAAGAAAACAGCAATCTAAATGATTAGACACACAGTGAGTGGGAAAGCAGAATGTCTGAATCAACTGAGAAAACCAAATACCTGAGTAAAAAGGTAGATGCCTGTACACCATAAAAACATAAAAGTGCCAGACTGAATAAACTGCAAAACTCAATACTGTTAGTTATGAGAAATGATTTTAAAGTCTCAGTGGGAAATAACTCCTTACCTAAGCAAAAGACACAAAACACTGAAATATCTGACTAAATACAAATTTTAAGTATCTCCTAGGGGCAAAGACACCATAAAGTTAAAGACAAGCAAAAGACTGGGAGAAAATATACACAAAAGGTTACTTTTGTGCAATATACACAAAAGGTTAATTTCCATGACATTAAATAGTTCACCTGGGCCAATAGGGAAAGGATGAAGTGTCACTATTTTAGCATAATATTTTAGCATAATGGTGTAAAACAAAAATGAAAAAACTATAGTCTGCAAAATAGATAGAAAGGTATACAATGCCCAGCAGACTGGATGTTTTGGACAGTTAGGGACATGTATTTTTTCACATCTATTTTCAATGCTGTTTGAATTTCTGACCACAGAATGCTAATTTTATAATGTCAAAATAATTTTAGAAGGAAAGTCTGAAAGGCAAAACTTTAAGTAGATGAGGGCCACTGAAGATTTTTTTAAAGGGAAGTATAGCATGGTTGGATTAGTTTTTCTGACAAATCCCTGAAGCAGCTTTACAAAGAATGGCTATGAAAAGCACCAGTTTGGAAATATGACACGTAATGATTAATTTCTCTATTCAACAAATGCTGAACACCTATTGGGGCTTGGCACTAAGCTAAGCATTGGGACCAGTTAGAAATGTTGCAAGTTGTCTCAGCAAAAGATAGTATGCTGGGTATACTATACTTTGGGCACTGGTATAAGGGATGTAAGGCACCATTTGAAAGGCATCTGTGGATAATATTCTTCTAATACTCCTTATATTACAAGAGGATCAGATATTCCTGATAATATAATCCATTTTTGACAACTCAAAAAACCAAAAAGCCCATATCAGCTTGTTCTTACAAGTAACTGTCTTATTTTCAAGATTCTCTGACTTTGATTAAGTCCATGTTCTAAAAATTTTGAATAAAGAAATTTCAAAGCCACCCTGGTCATTTTCTCTGTATCTTTTTTTTTTTTCCCAGACCTTGGTTTTGTCAAAAGATGACTGAAAAAATAGGACACAATATTAAGAGTTAACCCAAAGGAAAAACATTTTAGTGACTCATATTAGAGATATTTTTAATTGTGATTTAATCTGCATTGGTTTCTTTTTACAGTTGACATATTCCCATTTTATCACACCCATCTGCTATTGCAACAGCAAGCCAGTTTTAACAAAAGACCATGACTATACATAAAAAATGTTTGAAACTTTCTCATCTTAAAATACATTTTTAAAAAGTGTCTACCAAATGAAGGGAGGCACAAAGAATACAAAAAGCCCTGCTGATAACTGACAGACAATTAACCCTACCATTATCTTGCATGCTCAATCGCTCTGTGACCCTTTGCACTGTAGCCCGCCAGGCTCCTCTGTCCGGGGGATTTTTCACATGAGAATATTGGAGTGGATAGCCATTTCCTCCTCCAGGTGATCTTCCCAACTCAGGGATGGAACCAACATCTCCTGCACTGGCAGCTTCTTTATTGCTGAGCCATTGGAAAAGTCCCACCATTTAGCTTGCTGCTGCTGCTGCTGCTAAGTCACTTCAGTCGTGTCCGACTCTTTGTGACCCCATAGACAGCAGCCCACTGTCCCTGGGATTCTCCAGGCAAGAACACTGGAGTGGGTTGCCATTTCCTTCTCCAATGCATGAAAGTAAAAAGCGAAAAGTGAAGTCGCTCAATAGTGCCCGACTCTTCACGACCCCATGGACTGCAGCCTACCAGGCTCCTCCATCCATGGGATTTTCCAGGCAAGAGTACTGGAGTGGGGTGCCATTGCCTTCTCCCCATTTAGCTTAGGGTATGTCAAAAACATGAGAGGTGTGGCAGCAGCTCCAAGTTATGCCACTACCGGAGAGCTAACTGCTTAATCATCAGGGGCTGAGGAAACAAACTCCTCGGAGGCTGCTGGTTAAGCAGGCAATCACCATCACCTGACAAAGGCAACTGCCTGAACGAGCTTTTCTTGAAGGTACCATAATGCTACCACAATTCTCCACAAAGCATGCCAACAACGTCCCCCATTTTCATAATTCCTATCTCAAGTGCATGCTGTGGGCAATGCCAAGCAAAATGCACGTCAGTTTCTAAGGAAGTGATTATGGCAAGCATGACAGTTAAGACCTAGATACCCCAAGGCAGTTCCACTTTCACAGTATTTTATTGCTTTCACATAAGATGCCTGTTTAAAAATGTTAGTCAAGTTAAATCTGTTATTTTGCTTTTCATTTAACTTTATTTTTATTTATTCTTTTATTTTGGCCACGCTGGGTCTTCACTGCATTGCTCTGGCTTTTCTAACTGCGCCACGTGGTCTTGGTTGCTCCGCTGCAGGCGGAATCTTAGTTTCCCAACCAGGAATTGAACCTGCATCCCCTGCATTAGAAGGTGGATTCTTAACCATTGGACAAGGGAAGTCCCTCGAGATGATTTTAGTTATACTTGCGAAAGACTCTGTAATAAGAATAAAGTTCAAACCCCAGAAAAAAATATTTTCAGACTCTTGGTGGTGCATATTCAGTTGTGTCCAACTCTTTGCAACCCTTTGGACTGTAGCCTGCCAAGCTCCTCTGTCCATGGGATTTTTCAGGCAAGAATACTGGAGTGGGTTGCCATTTCCTTCTCCCTGGGATCTTTCCAATCCAGGGATCGAACCCGAGTCTCCTGCATGGGCAAAGTCTTTAACACTGAGCCATCAAAGAAGCCTCAGACTCTCTATAAAGAACATATCAGTTCAGTCCAGTTGCTCAGTTGTGTTCGACTCTTTGTGACCCCATGAACTGCAGCACGTCAGGCCTCCCTATTCATCATCAACCCCCAGAGTTCACTCAAACTCACGTCCATCGAGTCTGTGATGCCATCCAGCCATCTCATCCTTTGTCGTCCCCTTCTCCTCCTGCCTCCAATCTCTCCCATCATATAATCATATGGAAAAAACCTGGCCTAATCCCCAAGCCTCCTGAGAAAGAGCAGCATTTCTTCCCAGAGAGATCACCAGAAATTACAACAGATTTTTAAAAACAAAAACTCTTTTGCCAAGAGGAGAAGGGAACAACAGAGGATGAGATGGTTGGATGGCATCACTGACTCGATGGAGTAAGTCTGAACAAATTCATGGAGACAGTGAAGGACAGGGAAGCCTGGTGTGCTGCAGCTCATGGGGTCTCAGAGTCAGACCTCGTGGGTGACTGAACAACAACAAATAATAAGAACAACAAAAAACCCCAGTCAACAGCACATATAAAGTGACTGGCCTCTATCTCATAAACAGAGAGGGGGGAAATCCTCTAATTAAAAACACAGAAGATGATGAGGGAAGGAGAAAAAACTGAAGACTGAAAAAGGGGGGCAACAATAAGCAGCACTTACCACAGCCCTTTTAGTAGAAATATTTAACACCTGGATATTGCTATAATCATCTTCACAGCTTTGAAAAAGAAGGTTCGCCTAGACATCTAGTTTCACATGCAGAGCGTCAAATATTTATTCCTTTTACATCCCATCAGATATCTGTTCCTTTTTGCCACAACTGTCACTGCCCTGAGCCACAAGAAATTTTTAATATATGTAAATAGCTGCATTCCTTGAATCCAACAGGAAGTGTCTGAGAGGCCCACAACTCCCTTCTGAGAGATTACAAACAATTTCTTTCACTTTAGTTGCTATACTGGTATCTGAACACCTTTCAACTCTTGCCTTACCCAAAAGGTAACCATCAATAAACAGACAAAGGAGAACTTAGTGGACCATGAGGTGGCCTGGTGTAAAATTAATAGTAATGAGAGTCTAACCAACCCAAACACATCAAATCTAATGGGGAAAGGAGGGCACTGAATTTGAGCAGAAGATAGGAGCAGAGACAAAGTCATAAAATTGGAAGACTCACTGCATGAGGGAGCAATAGATGTTTGCCACAGAGCAGATGAGGTGCCCAGGTCGCCAGATCCAGCCACTTGATGGGCAACTGGAATGGCTACAGATGCAGGACAATTAGGTACTATGGTCCCAATTCTCTGTAACACCAAACTATATGACCTAAAACTGCCCTGTATTTCTGTATGTCCCCACACATCCATATGAAAAGCTAACAACATCTACTTAGAGATGGTTATTCCTTTTTGGAAATGAAAAATATTCTAGAATCAGTAGAATCTTTTCCTCACTGCATTTATGCATGACCTGCAAATCAGGAGGCTGACTAAGCCTACTGAGAACTCCCTTAAATTGTTGAGTCTACTTACCTAATCTTTTTTTTCCCCCCAAGAAACAGATGCCAGACTTCTGGATAAGGATGATGGACTAAACACATAGCTATTCACTGATCCTTCCCAGAACACCAAGGGATTCCTTTTCTTTCTTTTAATATAAAAACCCACAGAGATGAAGAGAACTGAAGATTATAGCCATAAATTTTTGAAAGCTGGAAAACCAATGGTTAAGAGGTAAAGGACCCAAAGCCTCAAGAAAACTGAATCCTAAAGTAAGCACCAAGGAATAGGCCTCCAAAAGGCTCAGTGGGGATAAATGGAAAGAATTAACAGAAAATCTTTCTGAAATGCAATTCTCAGGTACCCTTCCACTCTCTCAGGTAGGCAGATAAATGCCTTTCCTTCACCCATGCAACACTGAAGGTAATCTAAGAAGGTTTATAAATAAACAGAGGATTACATGGACTGGAGATCACTAGGTAAGGTGAAGACAGTTTAAGCTAACATATGTACTAGATTCCAGTCCCCAGTGTGTTGATAAACAAATGTCTAACAACTGGCTGGGGTCTGGCAAGCAGAGGAAGGAGGGGAACAAGGGTAGTTATTTGTAATATCTGCTGCTTACCATAGCTGATTCAAGCAACCAAACAATGTCACTGAATGCAGAATTCAGAAGAGATGCTTGTGACAACATGGTATTCCCACTCTACAGATAGATATACATACTCTCAAGAGCATCCACAATTAAAAATGTAATACAATAAACAGAGAGTGGTGAGCTTTTAGTATTTATAATTTTAATAGAACTTTAATAAGTCTGTATAATCTTTAATAATTGTTGTATGTAGCAACTCACTCACAAAGTTCCTGAAAACAACTGTCTCTGATGTGCTAGTTCTACCCACTAACCCCAGACCCCTTTGTCAATACCTTTCTCAAAAGACTGACAGCCAGGCCTTCACTTCCAGGCAGTGATTAGAAGAGACGTCTCTGGGGAATTTGCCCAGCGATTAGTCTACAAGGAAAAATATAAAAATATTGACAAGTTCTCAAACTGTATTTGACCAGCCAGATCATCCTACTTCAAAGCTCACAATTGATAAGTCCTACTTGCATGTTCAGAGCTTCCAGTCAGCTTCTTAGGATCCAACTCTTAAATATCAGGAAACAGCCAAGAGCCATTAAGACATTCTAGTATAAAAAATAGAAATGGAAATAGAAAAAGCAAGCTGAGAGACCTGGGCAGTCATACAGCACTCTGCACTTTGAAGAGCTCCACGTTAGGTTTGATGCTCTGCTGTTGCTGTCTTAGAATTCTTTAATAATGTTAAACAAGGGGCTCCACATTTTCACTCTGTACTCAGCCCTGCAAATTATGTAGCTAGTCCTGACAGAGACTATACAGGCAGAAGAAAATTCTGGAGAGAAAGACACCATTAATATTTTCAGAGATATAACACAAAATAATATAAACATGAAGCAAGAACAGTATGTTAAAAAAAAAAAAGGACAAAAAAGAATCACAAAGTGATCACAAGTATACTTCCTTGCTAATTTAAACTGTAAGAGCTGAAATGAAAAACTCAACAGAATAGCATAAAAATTCTGGAAGATGAGTCCAGGAGGTCCAATATCTGAATAAGAGTTCAAAACGAGATAAAAAAGGAAAAAGGGAGAAAGTCATCAAGAATGTGCCTGCGATGCAGGACACCTGGGTTCAATCCCTGGGTCAGGAAGATCTCCTGGAGAAGGGAATAGCAACCCACTCCAGTATTGTTGCCTGGAGAATTTCATGGACAGAGGCACCTGGCAGGCTCAGTCCATGGGAGTCACAAAGAGTCAGACACAACTGAGCAACTAACACACATCAACAAAACAGTTCCGTGACTGAAAGGATTCATCAAATGCTCAGCACAATGGATGGAACCAAACTCACACTAAGGTATATTATTGTACAATTTTAAACACTGAGAAACGAAAGAACTGATCACATAAATAATTAGGAACTTAATGACTTCAGCTTCAAGAACAATGCACTAAACTTGGAGGAAACTATAAAACAATTAAGTCATGCCTTGAAAATTTGCAAGCTAGAATTCTATACCCAGCCAATCAATTAAAAGTAAGGACAGAGTAAGATGGGTTCAGTCATTCAAAGTCTCCAAGCTGATTAAAAATCAAACCCTCCCTTTCTCAGGCAGCTACTGGAGAATACGTTCTGACAAAGTAAGACACAAGAAGATATGATATCTAAAGAATGAGAACTCAACACGAAGAGGAAAAGAGTAAGATGCTGGTGATGGAGAGGGCAATGGCACCCACTCCAATACTCTTGCCTGGAAAATCCCATGGGAGGAGGAGCCTGGTGGGCTGCCGTCCATGGGGTCGCGGAGAGTCAGACACGATTGAGCCTCTTCACTTTCACTTTTCACTGCCTGGAGAGTCCCAGGGATGGGGGAGCCTAGTGGGCTGCCGTCTATGGGGTCCCACAGAGTCAGACACGACTGAAGCGGCTTAGCAGCAGCAGCAGCAACAAGATGCTGGTGAAGAGAAGACCCAGGATAAAAGGTACACATAAAAACAATGGGCAACCAGTCAATTTGGGACCATATCTTCAGGAATATGAGAAGCTAATAGAACACCTTAAGTGCTGGGATTTCCTGAAAGGAAATTTGGGCAAGTTGCAATCTGAACTATACAAGGCATTAATATAAAAGTAAGCAACAACAAAGAAAAATAGAAATTTCACAGAAAACCAAAATTGTATAGAAAAGTAAAAGTGTTCACAGCTTGTTGAATGGCTTAACAGTGAACAGCACATTCACTCTTAACTGTGTAACACTGAACACTGATCTAAGCAGTTATGAACACCTATACCAAGATGGGAAAAGAAAAAAGGTACCTGGAGATGTGGAAAAAGAACTCTTCATCTGCCAGATGGGAAATAAAGATAATACCCGAAGCTGAGAAATCAAGAAATCAGAATACAAGAATGCTATTAAGAATGACAAGGGTCAGAACTTGCTACCCCAAAATACAGTGCCTTGGCATAGTGACTATTTTAAGCTGAAGAAATTTGAGAAATGACAGGTGCAGAAAGGACTATCTGACCTCTTTGAACTCTGAAGCAGGTCCTAAGACCTTCATGTGAGAAAGGCCTTCCCTATACCTGGAGGAAAGGAGGATCCTTATTTCTGAAGATGAATAGACAAAGAGAAATTCAAAATAACTGGCTTTGTTAAGCTTCCCGTTTATTAACCTTAGCCCCTATTATTTTGTCCGATCACAGTCTTCCATGACTCTCTACTCTTTCAAGTTCAGTATCAAAATGCTCAGGCCTGAATTTCCCTGGCAGTCCAGTAGCTAAGAACACATCTGCCAATGTGGGGGACAAGGGTTGATCCCTGTTCTAGGAAGATCCCACATGCCAAGGGGCAAGAAGGCCCCTGTGCCACAACTACTGAGCCCGCGCTCTAGAACTCGTGTGACTTTACAAGAGAAGCCAGCGCCATGAGAAGACGACGCACCACAACTAGAGAGCAGCCCCACTCACCGCAACAAGAGAGAGTCCATGCATAGCAACGGAGACCCAGGGCAGCCATAACTGAATACATACATACCTGTGTGTGCTAGTCGCTCAGTCCTACTCTTGGCAACCCCACAGACTGTAGCCCGCCAGGCTCCTATATCCAGGGAATTCTCCAGACGAGAACACTGGAATGAGTTATCATTTCCTTCTCCAGGGAATCTGCCTGACCTAGGGCTCAAACCTGGGTCTCCCGCATTGCAGATAAGTTCTTTATTGTTTGAACTACCAAGGAAGTCCACAAATAACTACATGTACACATTAAAAAAAAAAAATGCTCAGGCCTAACCACTTCTTCAAGTTTTCATTTCCTTATGAAGACTCATCACACAAAATCTATATTATCAATAAATAAATTTGTATGCTTTTCCTTTGTTTCTTATGTCTCTTGTCAATCCATTTACAGGATCCTAGCTACAGAACCTAGGAGGATAGTAGGAAGAAGAATTTTAACTCCCCTCCAAGAACACAGAGGTAAGAATCAGCTATAAGAAATTAAAGTGTTTGCCTCTAAGGAAGGAGAAGTAGGGGACCAAGTGGGAAAACTGCTGCTTTTCAAAACAAGTCTTATAGAGCTATTGAATCCTTAAACTATGCATTTAACACACTGATAGAAAAAATACAAAACAAAAACATGAGAAAAACGAGCACCAAATTCGGCTTGATTTAGTTCATGATTCTTTTTTTTCAGATTACAAGTTTTCCCAACAAGAAACTGTTCTCCTTTCATTTGTTTTATTTCCCATTTTTCTACAGTTGATTACTCATATAATAAAAAGTTAATAATCATTTTACTGCTGTCTGATATTCTAAGTCATCTGCAACTCCAATTATTATTTAGGGATATTCCTGTATCATATGATACCCACCCTGGCCCAACTCAGGAAAAGGTGGCAGTTGTCCTTCACGGAGTTACCACAGCAATTTATACCAAATGACTCCCTATCTCATAAAAGGTTTCTCTCTGCAAGCCTACAATTCTGTCAAAACACTACAAAAAGACTTTCCACTTAACCCTGTAAGAAAGTCAAATAAAAAACACAATGTGCCTTTAAGGGGCAACAAATTCAATTTTTTTCATATCTTTATTACCCTAGACACTAAAAGATTTCAGTACATATAAATTACAATATACAACATATTATTTAAATACAACTGATAGCATTTAATATTTATTTTTAATCTTTCTTTATATAGCTGTCAGGCTGACCTTAACTAGCTAGTACAGTCAGTTTACAAAACACAGTTCAGATAAGTAAATGCTGTCACATCCTCTTGTGCCTCTCCAGATGAGGTAGTCATGGTCAGCACAGGATATTTAAGGAGGAATCTGGCTCACAGAGAATTGAGCCAATCTGTAGACAGACATACTCCAGTCAAAGCAGCTACACGTTTTCACTTATTCCTTTAAGAGTGATTTGATTTGTTTGGATTTGGTATAGTATCACTTCTGGATTTAAGGAAAACGAAACAAGGTTTTACAGCTTGTTATGTTATGTTAGCAGAAGGAAATGATAAGAGGATGAGATGGTTGGCTGGCATCACTGACTCAATGCACAGGAGTTTGAGCAAGCTCCGGGAGGTGGTGAAGGACAAGGAAGCCTGGCATTCTGTAGTTCACGGGGTTGCAGAGAGTCGGACACAGCTGAGTGACTGAACAACAACAAAATATTGGTAGGCAGGCGGCTGTGAAGAAATCCTGATCTAAAAAGATTCCTTTTGCACTTAAAATTGAGGTGGGACAGACATACCTGAAGTCATAGATAATTCACATTTCTCATCTCTGTTTTGCCTCATCATGGCAAAGACTATTTTGTCCTCACTATTAATTAGTAAACCCTAGCATTTCAAGCTTTGGAGAAGGAAGTGGTAACCCACGCCAGTGTTCTTGCCTGGAGAATCCCAGGGACGGGGAAGCCTGGTGGGCTGCCACCTATGGGGTCGCACAGAGTCGGACACGACTGAAGCGACTCAGCAGCAGCAGCAGCAGCAGCAGCGTGGTAATACGGCCTGTAGGATTATGAACATTCCTCACACACACATACCTCTAAAGCCAGTAAAATATGTCTTTGACATTAAAAAAAAAATTTTTTTTTCTCAAACTGTCAACAAAAACAAGCTGCTGCCAGAAGAATCTCTTTGTCAAAGTCAAGTTAAACTCTGCCAGTTCACACAAAGAACATACTTTCAGATGAGCGGCTGTTAACCAACTTAATCTTAGAACACTCAAAACTTCAGGTTCACACTAGAGTGCTTTAGGTAAATAATACTAATCTCTTCTGGCTTCCAGGTAGCTTACAGCCTTAGTAAAGTCATTGGTTTCTTACCACCTTCATCCATCCCCATCTAACCTTCCCCTCCAAAGCAGCTTTTTCTGTCATGTTTTGTTTTTGAAACAGCTTGCTTTTTCCACCCTAGGTTTTCCCAAAATACTTCAGGGTTCTGACAATTCTGCCAGTGACTAAATCTCCTCCTGGGAATAGCTGCCTCATTATCACCATTAAAAACAGTCACTCCTAATACTGACTGATAAGAATCTGGAAACCAATCTAAAGATAAATGTACTACAAATGGAATAACAGACTCACTACAGGACAGAACTCAAGCAGTCTTTGTGTTCTATTTAAGCTATTGAGTTTTGTGTAATCCTAATTCTGACTAATATGAAGAATTTACCATTACCTTCCTCATAACCAATTAATATGTAAATTACTGAGAGTAAAGCAAGCACAAAAGAAAAAAGGGGGGAAAAAATCACAACCTACACTCAACACAAAAACTCAGCAGCAAATGCCCTTATGTTTTTTTTTTTTTAAGGTAATACTGCCTTCCAACTGATCTTCTGTTTCAGAAATATATTGTGCAGTACATGTGTTGTGTGGGTAACTTCTGTTCTTGGCAAGCTAGTGCTCCTGGCTTGAAAAATCAACAGCAGATAACCTAAAGTAAGAGGTCTTTTCCTATATCCTTCAAATGAAACAACTACTTAGAAACCTAATTCTTGCAAAAAAGATATACAAAATAGAGATGATCATGAATTTATTTCCATCATCATTATTTTGCTTCTCTCTAGCTTACTTAGTATTTGTGGAAAGTTACATAAGCATAGTTTATCATTCTGGAAACATGAAAGAGCAATGCAGAGATCATTCCCCCATCCATACACAACCTCCTAAAAAAGCAATGTCCAAAAGCTCTTTCACATCAACCAAAATCAACATGGGCCATTTTGCAGTGAAGGCAGAGAACATGTAACTCAGGGGTATGTAATGTTTTTGCGCTATAAACTCCTTTGGCAGTATGCAAAGACTATAAACTGGAATATTTTTTAAAGCAAAATACTGAGAAAACCTATTATATGGTTATCAAAATATTTAAAATTCATATAATATTCAATACATTTCTTTTTTAACATATAACAGGCACTAACAAGTCTATTAACTACCATAATTTCCAAATTATGACCAATATAAATGACATTTTCAGGGTATCTATAACAACTATAATGTGATATAAAAATATGATGTCAACTGATGACAGTCACAGGGATTGATAACTTGCTGGTTTGTAGGTACATTTCAGTCAGAGATTAGTGAAAACAAGTAACTAACATTTTTCTCATTCAAGCTCACGGATCCTTGAGGCTTATGAAGTACCCTCATCTGGAGCATTTAAAGAGGTATTTAGAGACCACTTGGTTCAAACACTTCATTTTAAAGGTAAGGGAATTAAAGAGGAGCTGATGACACTGATTGCCTGAAGTACATTCATTCCAAATCACTGAGCTCTATTTAAAAGTAAACCACTGTTTTCTTCTGAAAACCTGAATCTCACATCTAGGCCTACTTAGAACTTGCTTCAAACTTGCACCTCAGTTACATCATCTGTAAAATTAAAATAATAATCCAACTTTGGAGGGAACTTAAATGTGAAAACCAAATTTAATAATCCATGTTAAATATTGCAGCAGTTACCTTTAAACATAAGGCTAATTATCAATTAATTCCATGAGAAATCAAAGGCAAATTATTCTTATTCCTTCAGTTCAGTCACTCAGTCATGTTCAACTCTTTGCGACCCCATGAATCACAGCTCCCGGAGTTTACTCAAACTCACGTCCATCAAGTTGGTGACGCCTTCCAGCCATCTAATCCTCTGTCGTTCCCTTTTCCTCCTGCCCCCAATCCCTCCCAGCATCAGAGTCTTTTCCAATGAGTCAACTCTTCACATAAGGTGGCCAAAGTATTGGAGTTTCAGCTTTAGCATCATTCCTTCCAAAGAAATCCCAGGGGCAATCTCCTTCAGAATGGACTGGTTGGATCTCCTTGCTGTCCAAGGGGCTCTCAAGAGTCTTCTCCAACCCACAGTTCAAAAGCATCAATTCTTCAGCACTCAGCTTTCTTCACAGTCCAACTCTCACATTCATACATGACCACAGGAAAAACCATAGCCTTGACTAGACGGACTTTAGTCGGCAAAGTAATGTCTCTGCTTTTGAATATACTATCTAGGTTGGTCATAACTTTCCTTCCAAGGAGTAAGCGTCTTTTAATTTCATGGCTGCAGTCACCATCTGCAGTGATTTTGGAGCCCAAGAAAATAAAGTCTGCCACTGTTTCCACTGTTTCCCCATCTATTTGCCATGAAGTGATGGGACCAGATGCCATGATCTTCGTTTTCTGAATGTTGACCTTTAAGCCAACTTTTTCACTCTCCTCTTTCACTTTCATCAAGAGGCTTTTTAGTTCCTCTTCACTTTCTGCCATAAGGGTGGTGTCATCTGCATATCTGAGGTTATTGATATTTCTCCCGGCAATCTTGATTCCAGCTTGTGCTTCTTCCAGCCCAGTATATGATAGAATACCACAAAAAGCATGGCAGAGGCGACACCACCCAATGTGAGTGGTTTGCTTGAAGTGCATATTTTGGATATGTAGTTTAAGTAGGTGTACACATTCTAAAAATATGTATTTTAAACAGAACTCACTAAAGTGGAGGGTGTAGCCAGGTCCACATGAGGGAACAAAGGCGGTGCAAAAGTGGGCACCCTGAAGAGCGCTGCTGGCTGAACTGGGCTTTAAAAGGGGTCTTCTGACTGCTGGCCATTGGCCCCAGTTCTCTGTTGCACCTGAAGGTGTTTAGTTTCCTCCCAGAGCATGTTTCATTGGTCTCATGGTCTGTGGGCTCTTGTCAGATCATCAACTGTGATACTGTTGAAGGATGAAGCCGGTCATCCTCACATGTCAAGCACTCTTGATGAGCACAGAGAGTCTAATCAATCACTGAGCTACCAGAGCCCACTGTAAGAAAATGGATCCCACTGGTGTTGCTAGGAAACTAAAGCTTTTACTAAGCAGTTCAGCAATCCTGTTGACCAAGTTCACCACTGTTTCTCAGCTTTTGACGTAAGACAGTTGTCTTTAATACACTGAGAATATTTCAATTAATAGGCTGAAATGTTTAAACATCTACCTTAAAAAAATTTTTTTGGACTAAAATATAATCAATTTGTGAATTAGGAGGACATGAGAATTGACTTTGAGGAATTAGGACTTTTAAAAGAAAGGGCAGTTCCACATTTAACTTTCTTTGTGTTGTCAAATTTTAAATATATAGCTGGGGAGGAAAGGGTTATATGCTTCAATTTATTTATCCCCAGATCTGAAATTGCACATTGTGTTCTCTCAAGATACTGCTCAGTAGATGTAAACAATTTTATATGATGTATGGTACAGTATGCACAAGGAATCATTTTTTTTTAATTTGTTATCTATTATTAGACTTCTAATCACTTAGGCTAGATGGAAGCAGAAAGGTTTCATTCTGATAATCACTGCCAATGGTTTAGCTGGAGATTATAGGCAGAAGAAGTTCATATTAGATAGTTCAGACATAAGTAACATTTCTTTCTAAGAAATTATAAACACACTAGTCTTTTTTTTTTTCAACCTCAGTTCTTCATATTTTAACTTTTGCAACAAAAATCTTCAATTTAGCAAATCTAGTGGAATCATTTTTTTTTAATTTGTTATCTATTATTAGACTTCTAATCACTTAGGCTAGATGGAAGCAGAAAGGTTTCATTCTGATAATCACTGCCAATGGTTTAGCTGGAGATTATAGGCAGAAGAAGTTCATATTAGATAGTTCAGACATAAGTAACATTTCTTTCTAAGAAATTATAAACACACTAGTCTTTTTTTTTTTCAACCTCAGTTCTTCATATTTTAACTTTTGCAACAAAAATCTTCAATTTAGCAAATCTAGAAATGATTAGTCTAGGTTCCTTCCTTTGTGCCCACCTTTCTCACTGAGGTTATGAAAAGAATGCTTGCAGTAGACTTATATTCTATAGACTATTTGGATGAATGTTAAGCATTTCTAGAGAACTTTCCGTTCAGTTACTTTTTATGTCTTCCCTCATAGCTCAGTTGGTAAAGAATCCACCTGCAATGCAGGAGACCTGGGTTCAATCCCTGGGTTGGGAAGATCCTCTGGAGAAGGGAAAGGCTACCCACTCCAGTATTCAGGCCTGGAGAATTCAGTCCATGGGCTCGCAAAGAGTCGGACATGACTGAGTGACTTTCACTTTCAATACCCTCCTCGAGAAAGAATGCATGTTCTGTTTCCCTGATGAGATAAATTTTTCACTTAAAAAATCTAATTTGATTTTCTTGAAAAATATTTAATTCTTTTTAGGGGGTTACATTGTAAATAGTCTTAAGGCCCTTGAGTCCCCAAATGATTAATTAGTACAGTAATAATATATCATTCTTTTATAGTAATCTGAAAATTACACTGTCCTCAAGAGACCGCAGTTTCATTTGTGTGTTTTGATGCCAGGGTAGAAAATTTGTGTTTCTCACTAGAAGAGTTTCTTCTCTGTGGTTGGAGAGAGAGAGATGCAGAGCCAGGACTGATATGGGATTGGTGGGACCCTGTGTGGATGGCAGAAAATAGGAGAACCAGTTTCCCGTGAGATTGAAGAATTTCTGTTAAAGCATTGAAAGAGATTTTTATGTGTCTGGCACTCTGCTGAGTGCTTTAGTTGCATTATCTCATTTATTCCTGATAATCCTATGAGATAGTTTCCTCATTTACTAATTCTGTGAAAACTAGATCTCGAAATATGGTGGAAGAGGAATTTGTAGCAAGAACCCACCCTCCTTCCCTGACCATGCTGTGTGCAAGTTTGCTCAGGTAGCTGCTAGGTAGAATGCTAAGATCAGATGCTGTCCCTTTAATTCTCCTTCTTAACATGCAGTTTGAAATTGGAGTAGAGTATAGAAAGTATACTTAATGCAACAGATTGTACTATTTAACACTCAAACTGATGTTTGTTTGTTTTTTGCTTATCTAGTTTTTTATTTTTATTGAGGTAGAGTTGCTTTACAATGTTGTGTTTCTGCTGTACAACAAAGTGAATCAGCTGTGTGTATACATACAGCCCCTCCCTCTTGGACCTCCCATCCCACCCTTCTAGGTCATCACAGGGCCCTAAGCTGAGCTCCTAACCCTCTACAGCAGCTTCCCACTAGCCATCCATTCTATGTGAATGGACTCAAACTGATTCTAAAACATGTTTTTTTTTATAATAGTCCTTTTATAACTGACTGGGGTGCCAACATGTTTCACACCCATTCTACTTGAGCTCATCATTAATAATTTCTTAACACTAGAGCTCTGCTTTCGATACCAGTTAGAAGCCTCCACTTTTAAAAACAAATGTTCAAGTAGACTGGGGGTGGCATTTCCCATCTTGTCCCGAGCCAACACCTGAGAAATCTTTCAATACCCTTGGCCCCAGACTGCACGTGTGCCCTTAGAAAGCATTGCAAAAACCAGAAGGGTTAACTCCACAGTCAAGAGTTTGAGATAATAATATGCTTGAGTGTAACACTGTAGTAAGAAAATTGTCAGAAGATGACATGAAAGGAAAATCGTCCCATGAGAGAAATACTACCACTGAAATTCCAAGTGGAAGATATTTTTAATACGCCTTTAGTGCCACATTCATGCAGTTCTAATAGTGAAGGGTCATTTAAGAGGGGTGGCAGCTTAGGCCAAAAATAAAATTTCCTTGAAACCAGATGAGAGGCTAGCCCTGACAAAAATGGAATCCTGATTCTGCTCACTCCCTGGAATGTAAGCAAGCAGAATTTTGTGTCCTAGGAAACAATCTAAGCAAGTAGGATATTCACTGCCTTTTGTGATGGAGAGATGTTAAAACAGCCATTGATGGTGCAGCTCTTCTTTGGACTATGAAGCAGCAGTTTAAAATTGTATGTCTGTCAAAAGATTGAAGGCAAAAGGAGAAGGTAGCAGCAGAGACTGAGATGGTTGGATAGTGTCACTGACTCGATGGACATAAATTTGAGCAAACTCCAGGAAATATTGATTCCCAGGTGGCGCTAGTGGTAAAGAACCCACCTGCTAATGCAGGAGACAAAAGAGATGTGGGTTCAATCCCTGGGTGGGGAAGATCCCCTGGAGGAGGGCATGGCAGCCCACTCCAGTATTCTTGCCTGGGGAATCCCGTGCGTGGACAGAGGAGCCTGGTGGGCTGCAGTCCATGGGGCCACAAAGAGTTGGACACAACTGAAGGGACTTAGCATACACACATAGGAGGAGACAGTGGAGGCCAGAGGAGCCTGGCATGCTGTAGTTCACGGGGTGGCCAAGAGTCGGACATGACTTAATGACTGAACAGCAGCAACATATATTGTGATAACCTCCGAGGGAGAAGAATCTGAAAAAGAACAGATTGTATGTGTGTCAGGAAGATCCCCTGGAGGAGGGCATGGCAACCCACTCCAGTATTCTTGCCTGGAGAATCTCCATGGACAGAGGAGTCTGGTGGGCACAGTCCATAGGGTCTCAAAGAGTCAGACACCACTGAAGTGACTTAGCACACACACATGCACATATATATATATAATCACACATATATGCTCATTACATATATATGAATCACTTTGTTATTCACCTGAAATTAATGCAGCATTGTAAATCAGCTACGCTTCAGTTTAAAATCATATGGCAGCCTAACGTGTTCTAGTCTGGCACCAGCTCCAAGACATGCTGAAAGGTGCAGAACAACTTGGATTGCACTGTCTCTTCTATGTACAGATGTTTAAATACATAGAGCTGAAGGCACATACACGCACAAAAAACAGCAGAAAAGACACACCTGAAAAATCTGCAGTTCAGGAAAGAAATGGAAACTGGGGAGTAAGAAGGATCCTGTAGATTTATTCCATGTGTTTCTATCTTTAATTTTTCACACAAACATGCAACGTAACAAATACACACAATTAAGAAAACTATCTAAACAGGGAACAGAGATTTAAGGTCTCAGTGAAGATGCATAGTGGTGAAGGCATGGATTCTAGAGTGAAGCTGCCCGTGTTTGAATCCTGTCTCCTTTACTTGCTTATTATGCTTCCTTACACAAGTCATTTAACTTGGGTGCCTCAGTTTATACAAATCCAGCACAGAGAGAGTGGTTCTTATGTCATATAGTTGTTATAAGGATTAAATAACTAACATGAGAGAGCATATTGGTATGTTTACATAGTAAAGTCACTCAGTCATGTCCGACTCTTTGTGACCCCATGGACTGCAGCCCACCAGGCTCCTCAGTCCATGAGATTCTCCAAGCAAGAATACTGGAGTGGGTTGCCATTTCCTTCTCCAGGGGATCTTCCTGACCCAGGGATCGAACCCAGGTCTCCCACATTGGAGGCAGACGCTTTAACCTCTGAGCCACCAGGGAAGTCATTCAGTATATAATATTAGTTATTATACATGATCAGCCCTGGGATTTCTTTGGAAGGAATGATGCTAAAGCTGAAACTCCAGTACTTGGCCATGTCATGCGAAGATTGACTCATT
This sequence comes from Aepyceros melampus, assembly GCA_006408695.1. NCBI lineage: Eukaryota > Metazoa > Chordata > Mammalia > Artiodactyla > Bovidae > Aepyceros > Aepyceros melampus. Next base: position 143,013 of record SJXQ01009007.1, read on the forward strand.
GGAAGAGACTCTGATGGCTGGGAGGGATTGGGGGCAGGAGGAGAAGGAGACGACAGAGAACGAGATGGCTGGATGGCATCACGGACTCAATGGATGTGAGTCTGAGTGAACTCCGGGAGTTGGTGATGGACAGGGAGGCCTGGCATGCCGCGATTCATGGGGTCACAAAGAGTCAGACAGGACTTAGCAACTGAACTGAACTGAACTGTACCTATTTAGCCACAATCAATTCTGTGTGCAAACTTTTCAGTTAAAGATGATTCCAGTGAGAACTGTGGTCATCACAATGTATTTTCTCAAAGTTTCCTTGTAGTTGTTAATGATATTGTCATGTTTTTACCCCCCTGGTGTTGCAAAAATGAATGGAATTATGCTGATGGATGTAGACTGCCATGTGTGTCATTTGTGGAATAGTCCCGACCATGCTTTTTGACTATCTAATCTAATATGCATATTTATTAGTAAACTCACAGTGATGGAAATAATGAGGTTCTGCTTTCTTCCTTAGGAAGACTATGATCGTCTGAGGCCTTTATCTTACCCAATGACTGATGTCTTCCTTATATGCTTCTCTGTGGTGAATCCAGCCTCATTTCAAAACGTGAAAGAGGAGTGGGTGCCAGAACTTAAAGAATACGCACCAAATGTACCATTTTTATTAATAGGAACTCAGGTATGTATGCTTTGATTTTACCCATTCAAGAATAACCTTTCTGGCCTGCTTCGTGATGTTGCTCTTAGATGATGGCCCCAAGGTTTAGCAAATAAGATACGTGTTTAATCTCAGTTGTTAGCTATCATAAATTCTGTCACACTTTTGGGAAAGGTAGTGTCAAAAGAAAGCAATTACTATATTAGTCCGTTTTAAAAATCAAGTTCCTTTGTAAATTTTTTTTTATATATGTGGGGGTTAAATGGTACTACATATTTTATCTTTAAAGACTGATGCTATGATGGGATGTTATCAACTTTTCTTAACTAGATTGATCTCCGAGATGACCCCAAAACTTTACAAGACTGAATGATATGAAGGAAAAACCTATATGTGTGGAGCAAGGACAGAAACTAGCAAAAGAGGTAATGCAACCTTTACAGAATTTAAAAATAAATGTAAATGAAGCTAAGGTAATAATAGAAGCAAATATTTCTTGTGCATTTACCATATGCCAGGCACTGTGCTGAGTGTTTTACATGCATTCGATCATTTAATCCTTGCATCAGCTCGGTGAGGTTGATTGACCAGTTGCTCTGGAGGAGAAAACAGAGGCATGGCAATGTCAGATAACTTGTCAGGTAGCTTGTAAGGTCCTGCAGATAATAAATGGCAGAGCTGAGTTCAGTAAAGACCTGACTCCAGCCTTTAAACCTGTGCTACCCTGCCAACAATATTTTCCTAATAAGCCATGTATAGAAAGAGGTGTCAGAAAAGGGGCTTCTTAATCAGGCCCTGTCTTCAGTGAGGACAGTAGGCAGTGGAGTGCAATTGGAGGGCAATTTAAATCTGCAGTTAAAAAACAAAAAGTTATAGCTAGGTAGGAGAGGAAATGTGTTGCAGTCTTTTTATGAAAGGTGGAAAATATTATCTTTTTAAAAATATAACTCTGATGCACAAAATGCCTCTTAACTTATAGTCTTCCTCTCCCCAAAGGCAAACTTTTTTCTCCATTTGGCCCTAATGTTATTGGATTCTATTTTTAGATGTTATGACTTTAATAGAACTTTTGTGGAAATGAAATCGAATAAGGTCTTTTTAAAAACACTATCAAGAGGCAGAAAAAAGCAAGAAAACTTTTTGGAAAATAGTGTTTCCTAAAGCAAAAGAGAAATAGTTTCACTAACAAGTCACTTTACAAATTCCAAATACTAAAATCTGTCATCTTGGGAGAGAAGGAGTTTCTAAATGTCATAAAGGTAAAAATCATAAATGAAAACATTGATGATTTAATTACATACAAATTTAATACATCAAAATGCCAGAAATAAAATTAAAAGTCATACAACAAACTTGACATTTATGGCAGAAAAATGGGTTAAATCCTTAGTGTACAGGAGCCCCATTGCATATGGATTAATCAGAAAACGACAGGTATACATATGTTGGGAATTATATATATATATTCATACACTCCAATAGGAAAAGGGACTCAGATTCTTCAAAAAATGTGGATTGCCATAGAAGATAAGAAATACGTTCATACTCCTTAGTGGTCAACTATAAGTTCAATTTCCATCTATAAAATTGGCAAAAACACTGTCCCAGCAGGGCAAGGGCTTCCCTGGTGGCTCAGACGGTAGAGAATCTGCCTGCAATGAGGGAGACCTGGGCTCAGTTCCTGGGTTGGGAAGATCCCCTGAAGAAAGAAATGGCAACCCCCTCCAGTATTCTTGCCTAGAGAATTCCATGGACAGGAGCCTGGTGGGCTATACAGTCCATGGAGTCGCACAGAGTCGGACATGACTGAACAACTAACACAATGGGCCAAGGAAGTGGGTACTCTGTTGTTCTATTGGTCAGTGAGTAAAAGCAGCCTCAACAACATGCAAAAGCCTTAAGGGCATGAATGCTTTTGATCAAGCAATTCCATAGGTAGGAGTAGATCCTAAAAAAATTATATAGAATGTGCTTAAAGAGATGGCCATAAAGTTGCTGCATTGTTTATAACAGCAAAAAACAAAAATAGTCCTGCACCTATTAAAATTTTATACTAATATAGCTATTACAATGTTCATGTTTATTATATAGTTTAAGGGGAAAAAATGGTTGCAAAACACTATGATCCTATTTTTAGACCTGTCAGCAGCATTTGGCACAATTGGTCCCTTCTTGAAACACTTTCACTTGGCTTCCTTGAATGCCCCCTCTTGGGCTTTCTCCTCTCTCGTTGGCCTCTTCTCCTTCTCGTCTCCCTGTCTCTGAATGTTGGGGAATCCAGGGATCAGCCCTCAGCTTCTTGGATGGCTTTCCTTCTATATCCACACTCAGTCCTTAGGCCTGTTGAGCTTCTATCAGTTTTGTGGTTTGAGCAATCTACTACTGAGCTTCCCAAATTCCCATCGCAGCCTGGACTTCTAGACTTGGTAGTCCAACTTTTCACCCAACAAGTCCATCCTGGTTGTAAGCATCTCAAAATTAACACGTCCAATACAGAATTCCCAATTTTATCCTCCAGGCTTATCTTCCCAGTTACTCAGGTTAAAAACCTTGAAGTCACACTTGACCTTGTTCTTCCTCTCATACCATACAGTGAACCCTTCAGCAAAACCTGTTTTTTTTTTTTGGCTTTCGAATATTTCCAGACTACCTATGTTCCTCACTGTCCCCTCCTTTGGCAGCCTGGACCAGGCTCCTTCCCTCTCTGCCTGGATTAACTGGAACAGCTTCTCACTCACCTTTCTGCTTCTGTGACTGTTAACCTGTTCTCCACACATCAGCCACTGAGTCTTTAAAAATAGAAGCTCCATTAGCTCACTGCTCTGTGCAGAATCCTTCAGTGGCTCCTCAGCTGACTTTGAATAAATGAGACCCCCACTGGGTGCCAGAGGTGGCATCCAGGCCCAGCCACCTCTGCCTCACTCATTGTGCTCCAGGCACACGGCCTCCACGCTGTTTCCCGTTTCCTGCCTCCCGGCCTTTGCCCTTTCACTGCTTCCTCTGCCTGGGAGTCTTCCTGATGTAGACACTGTTCATCCTTTCCTTTTAGATACCTGATCCAATATCACTCTCTCAGTGAGATCTTGCCTGACCTGTCCCCACTCCCTATCCCAGGGAATTCTCCAGGCCACAGTACTGGAGTGGGTAGCCTTCTCCAGGGGATCTTCCCAACCCAGGGATCAAACTCAAGTCTCCCGCATTGCAGGCGGATTCTTTACCAGCTGAGCCACCAGGGAAGCCCAAGAATACTGGAGTGGGGAGCCTATCCCTTCTCCAGCGGATCTCCCCGACCCAGGAATTGAACTGGTGCCTCCTGTATTGCAGGTGGATTCTTTACCAGCTGAGCTACTAGGAAAGCACTTCCTTTTAGACCTCTGCTCCAATATCACTCTCTCAGTGAGATCTTGCCTGACCTGTCCCCACTCCTGTCTCCTTCCCCATTTTTCTCCAAACCACTTCTACCTCTATATTTATTAATCCATGGTCTTCTTCCTCTAAAATACTTTCCATTGAGAGTTGCATAGGGACTTAATTTTGTTCCTTGTTGTAGGAAGGAACAAATTCCTTCCTCTGATTTGGCAAATCAGTGCTCTGTTTTCAATGAATGGACAGACGGATGGATGGATGGATGGGGCCCCTCTCAGAGTAGAAGCCAAAGTCCTTACTTGAAGTCACTATCTTGAGGCTACCTCACTGACCTCATCTCTTGCCACTACCCCTGCTCACCCTCTCCCCTGCCACTCTGGCTTCCGTCCTGCCCCATGAACGTTCGAAGCACATTCCTGCACCAGGGATCTTGACGTCTGTGGCTCTGTATGCCTGGAAACCCTGCCAGTAGGTATCCCTCACTGCTCAGACTTTACCTTGCTGAGCAGCTTCCACTGACCATCACCACCACTGTCATCTGCACCTTCTCCCTCCAAGTTTTAGCCCACAGCAAGTGCCACCATCTCTATATTCTTTCATGTGTTCCTCCCCCAGTAGAACTTAGGCAAATGTAAGCATCACACAGCAGGGGTTTTGCTCTTTGGCTCAGTTCATAGACATGATTCCCAGCACCTAGAGACACTGCCAGGCATATAATAGGTATCCAGGAAACATTTGATGATTGAAAGAATTTTTCAGAGAAAGTCTGAAAGGATCTACACTAATATTTTAACAATTAGCTATCTCTAGGGAATCATAAATATGATTTCATTCTTTTTGCATTTTATGGTTTTCCTTATAATGGTATGTTTGTGTGGTACCAGTTGTGTAAAAAAGATTTTATATATTTGTGATTTTTTTTTTTCTCTCTCCCAGATAGGTGCGTGCTGCTATGTGGAATGTTCAGCTTTAACACAGAAGGGACTGAAGACTGTTTTTGATGAGGCTATCATAGCCATTTTAACTCCAAAGAAACACACAGTAAAAAAAAGAATAGGATCAAGATGTATAAACTGTTGTTTATTACGTGAGAAACATCTTCAGTGGCCAAGGAAACTGTACATTTCTCTCAGAAAGCATATGAAATGCTACAGCTGTACCCAGACCTCTTATAATGAAGCAGTTTAAAACTTGAAAGGAAAAAAAACCAACCCTGTCCTCAGAATTCTATAAAAGTTCATTAAGAATGTTTCTTAAAGGTCCAAGAAGCAGCAAACAGCATCTGAAGCCACAATCTATTATAAATACTTTATTTCAACTAGAAGGTACAATCTCTCAGGGGTTTCATAGTTTAAAAAGCTACAATCACATCATGTAACTACATAAAAAACAGTGCTGTTAAGTGGAACTGCCTGGCCTAGACCATATACATTTCTGCACAGTCTTTATGGAATCTTCACAAAGAAATCTCTTCTCCCTTTGCTCCAATTAATTGTTCTTGTATGTGAGTTTCTTTCTATTCCAGTATATCCAGAGTGGTGAAATAACAAGGCCAGCCACATAGCCAAAGGTTGCTCCAAGCGTGCAGGAGATGGGCCATTCCTGAGGAGAGAATGTATGAGATCAAAAAGAACAAATGTTTTACTATTACTTGAGCACAAGTGTAACCTAAATATTTCTATATTAAAGCTTAACGTGCTTTCTTAAAGAATGCCAAAAGTGTAATAAGGTCATAACTGCATTTATCATGAACACTAAAAATGTGCACACTTTAGTTACTGTGCGTTCAACTGTAACAAGGCTTCTGGCGATTGTAGATTTAGTTTGATGCTCCCCAGACTGCATGAGACACATGCTGAGATTACAGATTAAAAACTATGGGTCAGACTTTGTCATAATCCTGGACTCAACTTAGCTCTCTGAACTAGATGGTAGTGTTTTTTTTAATTTCCACATTGGCTTGTATATCAAATGAGACAAAAAGTGTATATGCTGACCAAACCACAAGAAACTTTAAACCATGTAAAGACAAATGACATAGAATTCAAGCATGTTACATGGAATTTATAACAAAGCAGCTGCTTTCATAATAAAACTGATGTCACTTTCAGACATAGATATTGAAACCACAGTAGAAGTTACAGAACTACAACTTAACGTACACATCTAGAGTATAAGTTAAATGACGTGCTGGCTTCCAAATACCCATTTTTCTCCAGTCATGTTACATTTCACAATATTACCTCTAGCCAGAAGTAAATAACATTGATTTATTGATCATCCGTGAGCAGTGCATAGTGGTCTCGAGGTAAAAGGTCCTGCTTTAAAAAAATTTTTTTTTCACATTTATCTGTGAAGCTCATTTGGTATACTGGAGCCATTTCTAATTTTTCTCTAGGGAAACAGGCCGTATAACTGTGTTGGAGGTGAACCATCTTAATGATAGTTCTGTTACCTAATTAAGCTTCCTTGTTTGGTCTGCTGTTGATCTACCTTAGTCCACATGCCATGCAACGGACAGTGTGAACCACTGATGCTGTTCAGAGAAGCATGATCTAACACATAATTTTTTTCCCCATTCTTTCCAACAGTTAAACTTGCTGTTGCCTAAATTATGATTTCTTTCTGTCTTTGGTGAGATTCTGTTAATTTCCATGATTTGAGCTTTCAGCTATGTCTATTGCACAGATTGGGTAATGGAACACTAAACTTTAATACTTGAAAATGACAGCCTTAAATGCTCATAGCAGTCACAAATCTAGGATGTATTGTCTTGTATGTGAGCTTTGTAGAGGTTTTTTAAAAAAATATAAGCATCATCTTCCCCATTGAAGAGTGGAGAATCTACTGGAAAACTGGTCAGGAGCTTTCTCTCCTGAACTGGACAGTGGATATCTTCTTTCTCCCAAGAAGTGGTGATTTGTGTTAAGTATCATGGCCTTATGTATGCTCAAATGGAATCTGATGTAACTTTCTCATTTAATATTGGTCTGCTATTTTTAGATAGAACTGAAAGAATTGTATAACTCAATTAGTATATTAGCCACGTTGTCCAACCCATGATATAAAGGAATTAAGACAGTAAAGTATTATATATTTATTTCCAGCTTGCCTTTGGGGATTTGAGGGAATTTTTTTCTTCCTCAGTTCACATACCTGAAACTCTTCACACCTGGCTTCCTAGCCAATAAAGTTAAAATCTAGAATTTGCCCTGCCCTAAGAGAAATGGACTAGGAATCTAGAAACACAAACCCTAGTGTCATCTCTGTTTCTTGATTGGGCCTCATTTTTCTCATCTTTTAAATATGGATTCTAATATCTCTTCCTATCAACTGCTATGATTTCCTTCTTTCTTACAGTAATCATTGTTGGACATTACCTTTTCGGCTTCATGTTCTTAAGATGGTAAAAATCCTGTATATAGATTACTAGAACTCTAAGCAAAGATGATTGTATCATCTGAACCTGAGGTGCCTTAGGTACTCTACTGACCTTGATGGGGTTTGGAGTTTCCCATTGCTTATGAAGAGCCTTTTCATTGCTTTGGTTCTTTAGTATCTCTCTTTTTTTTTTGCAAAACCCTTTCAGCCACTTTAACTAAAACCAAAGATTTCTTTTGTTCTGTTTATAAACAAGATTATAGAAAAGCTGCCTTATTTTCAGAAGCATGTCTTCATTTAAAACTTAGGTTTCCACAGAAATTCAGGCTAATCACTGGAACAACACAATGAAATATCTGGAAAATAAAATACTTCAAAAATATCTTACTGACATGAATTTTGCTAGTGAATGAAAATACAGTGCTTCAAATAAGATCATGTATGAATGAATTCAAACTTAGTTTTTTTGCATGCAAGTAATCAGTTTTAAGTCCTTAAACATAGTTTTAGGGACTTCCTGACATTTTATTTAATATTTTGCTTATATCCTTATTCGATCTCTAAAGGTACATTTTAGGTTAGCCTATGTTGAATTATCATATTTCCAATAAGTAGAGCCTGAACTAATGGTTTTTATTGTGAATTATCTTAAGTTACTTTAGGCATTGCTTCCATTTGATTTTAATTATTCAGTTTACGTACCAAATTGAATACTCGTTTGTTGGTTGTTGCTTTTTAAGTGATTGTTACTTTAATAGTGTCCCATCCAACACATGGGGTTACAAATAAAATAATATGCATAGTTTACTACTTATGTAAAGTATTGAACTTCTTACCTTAGTAGTTTTTATTTAACACTCTATGTAAACATTTGGACTAACACTCGATTTTCCTGTTTCTCGTTGCTCTGAGTTTATGCATCATCTGCCAGTTGTGAGCGCCTGCACTTTGGTAAAGAGCACACTGTCAAAGTGTAGGGAGAATCATAATCCCTCATGAATCCAGCCAGATTCCAATTTGGGTTACTAAATTCTATCTTAATCACTGTAATTTTAGTGTGGCTCTTTGTTTTCAAACACAAAGATACATTTACACACACATTCTTCGAATAGCTTCAAATACCTCACCTCCAGTGGAATGCCAGCAATGAAGTAAATATTAAAAAGTTTAAAAGTTTTGCCTAACGAGGGGTTAAAACACTTGCTATTCAACATCTCAAGGAATCCATGCCATCAACAAATCAGAATGCTGGACTAGCTGTAGACACCGTTTGCTAGTGACAGGTCACACTCTCCTGCTTGATTTTCCTTAAAGTAAGTAATCCTTATCTGTAACACAGTCATTTTTAACAAGAGATTTTCTTTACATAAGGGCAAACTTTCCTGATTCTTATAAGCCAAGATAGGAAATGGCAGGCTACTGGAGGGAGTTGGGGTTGGGGAGGGGCGGGAGGCTGCCAACAAACCATCTTTCCTCAAACAGTTTGCTACTAACCTTGTAACTGCTTTAAAACAATTTAAAAACTATCCTGTGGCAACATATCATACTGAATTGTCAAACAATCCTAGATTTGTCACATATTTTCATAAAGTTTGAAGTTTTCCATTTAGATGTATCATCTCGCATACGGAGATGTTTCTATTTATCGTTCCTCATACTACAAATAGGATTAAGAACACACACACACACACACACAGAGTATCGAACAGACAATTCAACTTTGTTGCTATAAACATGTCTCCAAATGATGGTCATCTGAGATGGAGCTATATAATTATCTTGTTTTGTTAAGGAAAATAGAAAACTCAAAGACATTCATGTAAAAGTCACATGTGTTTATCACCAAAAGACCATCTTTTTATCCAATTTTTTATAAATGTAAAAAAAAATTTTTAATCACTAAATAAAAGAAAATTTTCTGTGCATATCTTTTGCATAACAAAAGATAATATAGTGAGATTGGGTAAAATTACTATAGTTACTGTCAAAAAGAAAAACTTTACAAAAATGAGTAGCTACATCATGTGAAGAAAGTACCCTGCTTTACAGTACTACTATTATCCTTGCTCTAAATCAAATAATTCCTTATTTGTCTCAGCACTTGAAAAAAGTCAGTGTTCGCTTAAAATAATCAGCATTAACAAAGGCCTGATACATAGGATCTTAGTGCATGGTACTAGCAATAGGGTATTTTTCTCTTAGAAATAAAATAATTTCACCCTAATAAGCTTTAAAAAAACTTTTAAAATAATACAGATATGTGTTTTCCTGTTAGAAAAATCATTATTACTGCTGCTTGAAAGACACTTCAAAATTATATAAGCTTATTTCTACCTGAAGACCACACTACATTCTCCTGATCAGGCACTGCTATAAAACTCTTGCTTTACATTTTAGGAAAGTAAAATGCACTAATATACAGAGTTTGAAAGCATGTTCTAAGTAGTAGAGAATAGTATTCCCTATATGTGTATAACGTGTATATATATATATATATTCTAAATCACTTTGCTGTACACCTGGAAGTAACACAACATTGTAAATCAACTATACTTCAAGAAAAAAAGTTAACAAAAATATGACCCTAGGCAAGTTGCCTAACCTTTCTGTGCCTTGGTTTCTTTACCTGCAAAATGAGGATCACTGTAAAACTCACCTCACAGGGTTACTGTAGTGACCAAATGAGGTAATGTCCTATGTGGTACTTACAATCATACCTAAAACATAGGTCTGGCAATTAGGACAAGTGACCAATCAATGAGTTACAATGGATAATCTTTCAGTTCATATTTTTAAATAGGCACATATGGATAAGTTGTAATTACAATCTACAACACTATCATTCCTCAAATACACCATCTCTAAAGCTATTTTTTAAAGTATTTCTAAAAAACTACACCTACCTATATATAGTAGACAGAAATTTCTATCATTTTTTAAGAGTCTCCATTTGAATGGCTCTATTCATTCAAAACTATGTATTGAGAGCCCCTACTATAAACCAAGCAATTAAGGGGCAAACTAAGATTTTTTTTGGATAAATTTTAATAACACAAATTTTAAAAATGTGTTACAATATAATTTTTGGAGGTATGTGATATGAGAGATCTCAAGGGAAAACTGACTTATCTGCAGATCAGAAAACCTAGAAACACTTAGAACAACCCACAACCATTAGGATTACTGACTCAGATAAAAAACTAAGATAAAACCCAGGCAATTCTAAATTTCAAACTACTTTTTAATATGTCTTATCATCCTTACCATAGATTTACATTTGCGTGACTGATAGAATTCATCTTTCAAAATCTACTTACTTTCAAACTTCAAACTGGTTTTAAATGATCATTTATATTTTCTCTGAATCTGGTTTTAATGATGTGTTTTTCCAGATGTGCTTAAAGTAGACACTACTTACTGTCTGGGGTAAGAATACATGAATAGATGGACCTGCTCATCTGGATACATTTCTCTGGTTGGTTGTAACTCAGAGTTGGTTGGTTCAGAGTTGGTTGTAACTCTGCCCTGAGCCATGAATACTCTACCACTCTCCTGTGACTAAGAACACAGATTTAGGAAGAGCTATTTGTGGAGAGGTCCACAGTCTCCAGGCTGGAACTTCTTGTCAAAGTGATGATATAAGGTCCCTGCCAGGACCATGCAAATGAGTTTTACCTCAGCCAGCACTCTCTATCACATGCAAGTCCTACTAGCGTATCATTTTCAGTATCACTGCCCTACATGAACCCACCTTTTAAATCCCAAGCCACGTTCTATCAGTTAAGTATTAGTATTTTTCCCATGCTTGAAGTACGTAACTCACATTCATAGAATTAATATTTTGGTTTGTCTAAAACACTGTGTAAGACCTTTAGTAACAGAAACACCAATTAACCTAAAAATACACACTCTTCCAATAAATCCATGATATTGGCTTCATCCCTTTCTCTACCATTATTTGCTGTGATTCATTTAATTTTCCTAATCATCTCCAGCATCAATTTATTAAAGTATTATCTGTGGCACCTGTGACTTTTAATAATGAACATGTCTCACAGATATTAATTTTTAAACCTGATAAAACCAGAGAAAACAAAAAATAATTTTTAAATACAACAATGCCTCATTTATCTGGTATCTGACGGGAATAAGTACAAATATTTAACAACTTTAAATTGTTTTAAAGACAATCTCCATCCATTTTGCTTTTTAACTTTATAAGAAACAAATACTCTCAGAAGAGATTTGATTATGTGTTCAATTCCATTTTGGAGATAGTAGTGCTGGAAGTCCAGAGTTTAAATTTTTTGGTCTAACATACACTACCAACTGAGTGGTCATGGCATTTAAATGAGATTCTCATGTGGGGAAAGAAATACAATATAATAACTACTCGACCTTTTTCAAAAAAATCTAAGCCTTGGCCATTGTTGAACAGGGATAAAGAGAATCATGGTGTCCTGGAGCACTGGATTCCGAGCCTTCCTCTAATCAGTCAAGAAATGCTGAACAAGACGCATACTCCTCTCCTCACATGTGGCTCTCTTATGTGTAGAAATGAGGATGAAACCTACCTTGCACTATGGTTACCAGGATTAAGTTACTTGTGTGACAGTGCCAAGCCTCATGCCTGGTACATAAACAAAGAGATACTGTGTTTTCCTTCTATTGCTATCTGAAATGTCAGACAGGATTGAAAATTAAGTGAAATCCAAATACTCTAAATGCCCAAATACCAGAGAAACAAAAAGATGAGTTAAAAATCCACTCTACCAATTTAAGGACCATTGTGCAGAATGAGGTAATGCACATTCTCCGGAGAATTTAAATAATGAACTGGCAGTTTTTTGGGAATCTTAGAAAAAACAGTCATTAACCTACTCCTTTTATAGGTCATAAATGCCTATAACATCAGTTAAGCAGTTAACTGTTGGGTTCTGAACTAAGTAATTTAGAATTATATTATTTAATCCTCACTAGCAAGTGTCAGAGCCAGGGTTTTGAACCCGGTAATTTGATGTCTCAGCTCTTAAAAATCCTGTTATCTGTCTACCTATTAATAAAACATGTGGGTTTAAAAACTTCATGTAAATTTCCTTTGTTTAGAATGATTAACAACAATTCTTAACTGTGTGCTAATTTTTTTAATAACGTGAAGTGCTGATTTTTGATAAGAAAAGAATTAAGACATTTTTCAGATGAAAAGCTGATAACCATATATTCTGAAAATATTTAGAGCATATTAAATCTGAATCAGAATCTAACAATCTGGATCTAAATTATCATTACCAAACAATTAAATTCCAGTCCTGGTAATATTTCTGTTATACAGAATATGTACTTTGTACATGTTGAGTTCTTAAGAACTCAACAAATACTTATGATTAGCTATTTTTATGGCAGATGGAAGCATCAAATTATAATGTAAATAGATTTCCCATAGTCAAAAATTTAGTCAGTTACTGCAGCTGTAAGTTTTCTCTAGGGGTGAAGAAGGCAGTCTGGGTATGGACAATTCAATGTTTATAATGTAATAATTAAGGCAGGGAAGAAAAGCAAGATGACTTTGAATTACTTTCAAAGAAAACAATACAAGATGACCAACACCACAGTGGGCAGCCATCAACCATATTCTCTTTCACCAAATTCTCTTGCTGCCTCCTAGAAATGGAAGGCTTCCTCTAATTATAAAGATGCCTGGTATCTTTTGTCATTTGTCATTACTTAAAATTATTTAAAATTCCTATTAGTAAGGGAAAAAACCTTTTCATTAAGGTTATGTATTTTCAGTGGGCCTTTCCAGTCACTAAATTTTGAAACAACTTAACAACTATAAGTATTCTTGAACTTGCTCAATACAGAACTCACATCATTTATATCTTATGCTTGGCCTCTAGGCACTTTATACACAGTCAGGTTGAATACAAAGTAGAAAAATGGAACTAAAATATGCGGAAGTTTTTGTGAGGTAGTTTGTGTGTATGTGTTTTTAAAGAAAGTGTAATTGCTTAACCAGATACTCTTGCTTCTCCAAGTTTACTTATTCTTATTAAACATAAGTAAAATCAGATCACAACCCAGAAAAGCTTGCTTCACCACAAACATATCAAATCTTTATTGGGCTACAAGGAATATAGAACTAAAATCTCTTCCTAATACTATAATATTAAAGTTTAAATAATAAAGTATAGACAGAAGTTTTCTTCTTCTGAAATTCTACTTTAGAAAAATCTCCATTCTGAAGTAATGCCATAATCTTTTATCTGGTTTATTGTTTCTCTGGCAGATTCTGTCAGCATCATGAGCCACACTGAGTACTTATTGTGTAGTTAGGTTTATAAAGGAAAAAACAGAACAGAAAACTTTGATGAAAATAAAAAGTGAGAAAAAAAAAAGACATCATTTCTCTAGTTTATAATCGCTAAATTAGTAAATAATCGCTAAACTGGGGAGGGGCAGGTAATTATGTGAATAAAAGATTAATTATACATCACTTCTAACATATCTATCATATTTTTAAAAGATGATAGTGAATACATATCTATCATAATTTTGAAAGATGATAGTAAATAAGTGGCTCATTAACTTGGAATACTCTTAACAACCCAATAGTAAAGATTATTAAATAACCAGTAATATTCCAGTCAAATGAAACATTTCTAATGAAGACCAACATTTGTTACATACTAAATTAGCTAGCTAGAAATTTTTTAAGTCAATAATTCAAATAGAAAATTTATATTAATTTTAAAAGTCTGATACCATTAATTTGGATCCAGTTCACCTCTTACTGTAAATAAGAATTGAGGTAGAAAAATGAGAGTCACTAGCTAGAAGCCTAAACAATCAAAAATGGATAATTGGACTGTAAATAGTTGAAATAAATATTTTCTACACAACCTAAACCCAGATTTTAGAAAGATGCATCTGCTCCCCATAATTCAACATCTACTTCTGCATAGTCTTTTTTGCCTGTCGTCCTCCCCACCTTTGGCTGCACCACATAGTATGTGGGATCTCAGTTTCCTAATCAGGGATCAAACCCATGCCCCCTGCACCAGATGGCAAAGTCTTAACCACTGGACCACCAGGGATGTCCCTGCATAGTCTTAAGATGATTTATACAGGTGTAAGATGCAAAGTGTCAACTCATTGGAAAAGACCCTGATGCTGAGAAAGATTGACGGCAGGAGGAGAGGGGGCAACAGAGGATGAGATGGTTGGATGGCATCACCGACTCGATGGACATGAGTTTGAGCAAACTCCAGGAGATAGTAAAGGACAAGGAAGCCTGGTGTGCCGTAGTTCATGGGATCGCAAAGACCTGGATACGACTTAGCGACTGAACAACAACAACAAGATATCAAACTTTTACACTCCAAAATATTCCATCGATATGCAAACTAACAAGCTAATTACACATTACCTTACCAGCTCATAAGCTGATGGCCCATGGTGCGTTATATATTGATACTTTGTATTAGATTTAATTTCATATATCTGAAATAAGGGATTAAGACACAACTTCCTATGTATACTTTTCAGTGATTTTGATTGTCCTCCAATTTAGAAATTATGACACTATTGAATGAAATTAAGTCTCATAAGATAGTAACTTGAGTACAAGTGAATCTCTATTTCCCAGCAATCACTGAGCTGGCCAAGAGAATATAAAAGAAACCTTTATTAATACTATAACCTTGGGAATGGTATCAGTGACACCACACATGCCAAACCTCCAGGGATTTCTGTAACATCTAAGTAGGTGAAGAACTATTACAGGGAAGGGCAAGCCTACCAGACTCACTGAATGTAAAACAACTCATTTGTTAGGGAGACACAAAATCTAATAGAAGCCACAAAGAATGGACTTAAAAAGTAGGCAGTCAAGTGCAAGACATACAATCTACCTCCCTCAATGCCTTTGGAAAGTGAGACACATATCAGAGATTCACTACCTAGGAATTTATTTTAAAGAGAAAACTGGACCAACTAAGAAAAATTTAAGGAGAAAACTGGACAAAACTGCAAGGATGTATGTTTTACGATAATTATGATAATAATAGTGAAAACTGTAAATAATCTAAATATCCATTCATAAGAAATTCATATATGATTCTGCACAAATAATACAGTATTACACCCATGCAACTTGTCACTGACATAGAATGAGTTCCACAATATACTGTTGAAGGGGAATGAAACAGATTAAAAATAATATGTGTACTATGAATAGTTATACAAAGAGAGAGCTGCAAAGATTGTCACCAAAACACAAATGGGAGCTGCCTCTGGGTGGCTGGATATTTGATAATTTTTACTTATTTCTTATAATTACTGCTGAAGTTTTCTGAATAAATGTATACTATCTTTGTAATCAAGAGAAAAATTCTCATTTTGGAAAAATAAACTATATCTATTTTTTAATACTAAGCTTAAGGAGAAATTATCTTGATAATTGGAAACATCCATTAAGATACAGATTAAAAGATCTTTATCATAACATTGTTTATAACAGTAAAATAGTAAAAATAGTAAATTATTAGCAATAACTTAAATGATCAATAGTGAATTTGTTAAATTTTAGAATAACTATATAATGATTTACTACAAAGCCATTAAAAATTACGACAAAGATGTATTCATCACTAGCTCAGTGACCTTGGAAATATCACATGTTCTCTAGTTATCAGTTTTCTCATCTGTAAAATGCGGATAAAAAGAATACTTATGGTGCTTCACCTAGCTTAACAGCTGTACCCTATTGTGATAGAAAATGAAAAATCTGATGTTCATAAGTTTCTTCTAATTTCACAAACACTTATTTCAAAATCAACTTTGCTATATGTTAAAACAGTGCTGGAAGACAGAAACAGGCTAATCTGGATACCTGTAGCACTGAGGCCCCAGTAAGTCACCCAGATTACAGTGACAGAGGGAACTACATACCTACTTAACTGAACAATGAAACAATCTATATACACACTTGTTGGCGTCATCAGTTTTACCCTCACTGCACAAACATTTACTTTGCTGCTTTAAGGAGTTGAAACCAACCTGCCATGGTCTTCCCCAATCCAGTGGAATAGGAAAGGCTCCAAGCCATATTCCTACAAAACTAGAAATTGTAGTGATCTGAAGACTATTCTCCCAAATGGACGTAACTCTGTAAAACACAAATATATAAATCATTGGTGGAATAGCTCTCAGCTGCTGGGAAATCAAACAAATAGCACACATTAACACCATACATATGTGCATGTTCTGTTCATTTCAAATAAGCATCTCAAATTGACACATAAATATTTGCCATGAATCATTAACAACTAATTGGCAAGAAGATATAAGTGGTTTTCAGCTGGAAAATACAAGAGAGTATATGCAGTGAATGCTAAGTCCTCCTCTCACCCTTATTATCAACTTTGGTTCTTTTCCCAGAAATGACTATTATCAACTTAGTACATATCCTTCCAGAAATATTTTATACACTCAAAACCACACAATTTTGTTTAGAATGATATATGCACGTCTGCTTATACGCACACATGTATGTATAAACCCTTCAAAACAAAACTCAAATGTGCCATGTCATAAACACGGTTTTGCTGTGCATCTTCCCATTAACAGTTTTACTAGTATTCCATTGTCCCAAGGAAGCATCATTTATTCAACTAGTCCCTTATGGCACATTTCATTTAAGAAAATCAACTCTATTTGGTGGGGAAGGAGTAGAGAATGAGAATAAAATATTACAAAAGATCCAATGCTTTGGCCTACCATTCTTACTTATTAAGCGCACATCTTACAGTGTAAAGGTGGAAAGACATAATTCTGCCGGTCTCTTAGTAAGTCTTGGCTTCAGTCTGCCCCTAATGTGATCACTTAACTGGGTGGAATAAGAATCTCATTATAGTGGAGTAAACCACTCCCCAAAAATGCAGTAACTGGAGTCCAAATATTCAATTTTTCAAATGCAGTGTTTAGTTATTCTGAAGTTTATGAAAAGCAGTTTCTTCCATTTGTGTGGTAAAGGGGGGAAACATTTGCTTTGTTAGATGACTGCTTTAGAAACAGGCTAATTACTATACACAAAATGTACACTGAATTAAAACCATCCAGAATGACAAGTTAGTTCATAAACCAACGTCCCATCACCTATCCATCTCATTACTACCTTTCCCTCACCTACATGAGTTAAGAGCTTCAGCCTGTCTCTATTGAAAACTGGGGCTGGAAGAAGATTGGAGGCAAGTTCCATACATCCAAATCTGTGTTATTTGTTGGGCTTAATTGTTCTTTTCTATTTTGTGTAACACTTAAAAATAAAAGTCAATATCTTCAACTAAAATTCAACAGAACAGAGATCTATTCCAGTCTTAAGAGGTGAAAAAACTGATGAGTTGAATGTAAAGAGAGAATTGTACGATTCAGGCAATTTAAAGATTTGTCTTAAGTAATTTTTAACTTTATGTCGCTAGAAATGTTGACTACCTTTCACCAAAACACACATTTCTTGGTATTGCAATGTGTAAAGTGATTTGCCAAGAGATACAAAAGTTGAGAGCAGAGTTTACTTTCTGCTAAGAAGAGCTTTACTTTTTTTCTTTTTTTTATGAAAGAGGAAGTTTAGCTGAATTTGGAAGAATGAGCAGTATTTGGTCTTGAAGAAATGGAAAAAGAGATATACTATAGGTTAAAAGAACATAAGTAAAATTGGTTGAGCCCAAGTGGAAGAATGGGTAACATCACTGGACAAGTAGGTGAGAGTAGGATTTTTTAAAAAAAATAATGGCTTTATTGAGTACAGTTTTTTAAAAAATGCTACAGAAAAACCTTTTCCAGCCATACGATTCACTTAAAGTACACAATTAAATGTTTTTAGTATATTAACAGAATTGCACAATCACCACCCACAAAACAAAACCCTTTACACTAGCAGTCACTCCCAATTTCCCCTTCCCTCTAGATCACTAATCCACTTTCTGTCCTATGGATTTGCCTAATCTGAACATTTCATGCAAATGAAATCAATCTCTGGTCTTCTGTGACTGGATTATTTCACTTAGCACAGTTTCCAAGGTTCATCAATTGTGTAGCACGTAAAAATGTCATTCCCTTTTATTGCCAAATGTTTTGTTATACAGATATATCAGATGTTATTTTTTATACACATTAGTTGATGGACACCTGGGTTGTTTTGACTTTTTGGCTATTACTTCTAAATGCTACTATAAACATTCATGTGTAAGTTTTGTGTGGACATATGTTTTTCTTGGGGATATACTAAGGAAGAGACTCGCTGATAACTCTGCTTAACCTTTTGAGGAAATGCCAGACTATCGTCCAAAGCAGATGAGCTATTTTATATTCCCATCAGCAGTGTATGTGAGTTCCAATTTCCAGATCCTTGCTAACACTTGCTACTACTGATTATACCCATCTGAGTAGTGGTGAAGTGGTATCTTATTGTGGAAGATTTAGGGTTAGGATTTTATAAAAGCCTTAAAAGTCAATTTTTTTAAGTCAAAAGAAGTCTCTGAAGGCTTTAAATCCAGTCAGCAATATGAGGTAAGTCTAATAAGATCTATGCACATGTCTAATCTAAGCTCCAAGTTCCTTGGGCTAAGGGGCAAGAGCCATGCCATCACACATTTTTTTTTTCATTGTTCTAAGCACACTTGTGGTCATCTTATATTTGTTAAAATAAGGGCAAATATCCAAGAGGTTGTCCTCTATTTTGTTTGTTTGATGTATGGAGAGTGTTTATGATCTTACATACAACAAACGAAGAAAAAAATGGAACCAAGACCTAATTTAAAAATTAAAAGAAATCTGTAGCCTACCTTTTTAAAATTAAAAAGCCTGAGGTACAACTGTGTTCCTGTGAGTGCCCTACATCATCTCGTGAATTCCCTTTGCCTCTCTCACTGCTCCTGGGTCTCCATTTTCCTGAATTTCAAGTCTTCTTCCATTTACCCCCTTTTTTAAAGTACATCCTTTAACATATTCTGAGAAAATGTAAGGGGAAAACAGATTTTAGAGATGTTTAAAGTCTGACAGTGACTATACTATAACTGTTGGCAACCATTTTGTCTCAGAATGTTGAAGGCATTGCTCCATTGTTTTCTGATTCCTGCTTGAGAAGTTCAGGGCCATCTGGCTCCCAGTTCTCTGTAAGTAACATGTTCTCTATGCCCCCACCTTCCCGCTATCCTCTCTGGGAGCCTCTAGAATCATCTCTTTATTTCTTGTTATCTAAAATTTCACATTAATATGTCTTGGAGTGGGTCTTTTCATCCATTATGCCAGAAATACACATGGGCTTTCTTAATTTAGACTCTTAGGTTTTTAGTTCTTGAAATTTTCATTTGAAGACTTGCCTTTTGATGCCCAGGTCCCTTAAGAATTTTGTTTTCTTTACTCTTTTGCTGGGGATACTATCATTATGAATTAATTCTCTAATCTTACTTTTTAACTCATTTCCCATATCTTTGCCCTTTTGTTTGACTAAAGGATCTTTTCAACTTTGTCCCTACTTTGTTGAATTGTTTAATTCCCAAGAAGCCTTCTTCTCTGAATATTCCTTTTGATTACCTCCTGTTCATGTTTATGGATGTAAAAATATGTATTTTTTAAAGTTATCTTCTAAAAAAAAAAAAAAAAAAAGTTATCTTCTGGTTCTTACACTGCTTTTATTTCCACTGAGTTTCTTTTTTGTTGTTTGCATTTCTGGTTTTCAGCTTAGAGGTCTTCTTCAAATGTCTAGTGATTCTTCAGTTGCCATTCTACTTAAATGTAAAACACAATATATGAGATGTCCAGAAAAGGCAAATTTAGAGAGACAGAAAGTACTTTAGTGTTTGCCTGGGATGGAGAGTAAGGGGGTGGGTGGGAGAGAAGGGTGGGAATGGAGAACGACTGTTAACAGGTATTTCTTTTGGGGTGATGAAATGTTCTTAGATTGTACTGATGGTTACAAAACAGTACCTATACAAAAAAACTATCGAGTTATACATTTTATTGCTTTATTTTTGGCCGTTATGTGGGATCTTAGTTACCCAACCAGAGACTGAACTTCTGTCCCCTGCAGTGGAAGCGTGGAGTCTTAACCACTGGACCACCAGGGAGGTCCTCTTGAACTGTACGCTTTAAATGGGTGAGTTTTATGGCTTGAAGTTATATCTCAATAATGTGCTTTTTAAAAAGATAACAAAAAAGTGAAACTCTAAACAGCCCACTGTATGCTCACTGTACACGAGTAGCGTGATTCAACTGATGGGCCTCACTGTCCCAGGAACTGGCTAGGAGCCCTGCCTGTTAAGAGAAATCTCAAGTGTCAGTATCTATAGGTGTTTTGGTACCATTTTTCTCAGAGAGAAATCATTTCAGTATTCTGTCTAGATGGTATAAGCCTGGCTGTCAGTGTTCTGGGCCCAGAAGATAAAAAGGACTAGGCATAAGGAAAAGACTCTTGCTTAGTATGCAGAATTTTGTTTAAGCCTTCCTGAAGAGGTTGTAGCAACTCGGCTCAGGAGCTGGGGGTAGCCAGAGTGGTTGGGCTGCATCTTTCTCCATCTTCTCTTCACCCACTGTATAACTTCCATTAATCTATGATATTTATGCAGTATTTATATTCTGTTCTGAACTCCAATTCATTCAATTATTTTCTTGATATAGTAACCCCCTTATATACACACTCAGTAATTCCTTCATCTGGGGAAACTATCTTCTATCATATCTTTGAATTATTTTTTGCTTTGTATTTTAGGGGTACTAACTTGTCTTGAGTTGATCTCCTTTGTATGTTCTCTATATTTATTATTTCTTCTCTAATTGCTTTATTCTTCCCAACCCCCATTAGCTTTCATTCATTTTGATTAGCTCAACCCTTTCTTGCTGCTACAACTTGATTTTCTAATTTATCTATATTTCTAATTTATGATCTAACAGTATGATCTGGATTCTCAATTTATTTCATAAAATTTTCAGTTTCCTTCTCCACCTCATTTTCTTTAATTATCTCATATTTGAGCTCTTATTTTATTGCATTAATTCCTTAATAACATTTTTTTTCTGTGGTAAACTGTGTGGAGCTCTTTTGTTTTTTCTTCCAGGTAGTATTTTCCTCTAGGCTGAGTTCCTTATCTTCTACATGCCTTTTTCTTCTTCTATAGTTTGTTTTTAGGCATTGTCAGACCATTTCTTTTCAACTTGCCCATACTTCATATGATCAGGCTGTCCAAACTACCCATTTGCTTGGATAAAATGAATGCATTATTTGAAGCTGCCTTCCCATCTTAACCAACATCAAGTTTTTATGTCTTGAAGTTGCATTTTGAGGACTGGATGTTCTTTTCTATCAAATTTTTGGTGACCTGAGGCAGAAAGAAAGAATGGAGGCAGAAAGCCAAGGCAAGGGAAATGGTGTCTTTGCAATATAATCAGAAACATTCAGCTGAAATTTAATGAATGGCGGTTCTACAAATTAAAAATATTTTTTTGACCAGGGCTTATGCATCCCATTAGGAATCAGATGAAACTACAGTAGAACAGTCTGCTTCCTGGGTAAAACCCAGTAGGCAGCAGCCCTGGGAGACTGATAAAGAGTATAAACAGCACTGATGGGGATTCAGGAAGACTGGCACTCTGTTGAGGTGTATGTATGTTTGTGTGTGTTTGAGTTTTGATGATGATGTGTGTGCTCAGTTGTGTGATGTGAGGTCAGATGTGCTCAGATGATGTGCTACAATTCTTTGTGACCCCATGGACTATAGCCCACCAGCCTCCACTGTCCATGGAATTTTCCAGGCAAGAATACTGGAGTGGGTTGCCACTTCCTACTCCAGGGGGTCTTCCCAACCCAGGTATTGAACCTGGGTCTCCTGCATTGGCAGGTAATTCTTTACCATTGAGCCAGCTGGGAAGCTATATATATATATATATATGTATATAATAATAAAGTGTGTGTGTGTGTGTGTGTATAGATTTCAAATCAGAACTTTAATTTGGTGATGTCTATCAACTCTTTTGACCTAGGAATTCTACTCCAGAAATCTGGTATACAGAAATCAGTGTCAAGTATACAAAATTATTTGGTACAAAGATGTTCATAACAACATTATTTATATCATGAAAATTTGATAATAATCCTCAATAGGAAATTAGTTAAATCATGGTACATGGAATACTTATAATGATGATTAGTTGCCAACATTCATCTCATAATCTGATGATTAGGCTAATTAAATCATGGTGATCCCATTATTTCCCAATGATTAGTTTAGGAAGATTTAAAGAGAGAAGAGAAGTTGCTGCCATTTCCCTACCAGCCCAGTAAGTGAAAAGCAAAGCAAATTATAAAGCAGTGACTAGTATAACCAGTTTTGTTTTTAAATTACATATATTTTTGCATAGATAAAATCTGGAACATATAAAATCTGTTAGTAACAGCTATTCTTTACATAGCATTCTAAGATCTTTAACTTTGATATTTTTCTATTATTTGAATATTTGTAATATTCTTTTATAAAAAACAAAAAGCATAAATTCTTTTCTAGTCACTGATTTATAGCAGCACTGACATTGATTTATTTTCATTTTATAAATTTCCATAATAAAGCCATTGGAATTCAATGGTTAATGGCTAATTTCTTCATAGTTAAGTTTTATATATATATATGATTGAGAATAGAATACATAGTGCACTATTCTGCAAACAAACTTAAAAGTGACTAAATATTACAGATCAGTCTTCATGACAGTGAGTTCTAAGTAAATGTCCACATTATTTGACTCCACTGAAATTCATTTAATTGAAATAAATAAACCATTTCAAATGCCTACTATCTATGTTCCAGACACTGTATCAGTTATCTGAGATAGTTAACAATAAATACTATGGCTCAGATAGGCTGTCATCAAAACAGTGCTTGTTTAGATGGAGTTGATCTTTTTAACTGTTGATCTCTATCTAAAGAGGCACTAAACAACTCCTCCTAGTGGCTAAGGATATTTGCTGCTAAGTCGCCTCAGTCGTTTCCGACTCTGTGCGGCCCCACAGACAGAAGCCCACCAGGCTCCCTCATCTCTGGGATTCTCAGGCCAGAACACTGGAGTGGGTTGCCATTTCCTTCTCCAATGCATGAAAGTGAAAAGGGAAAGTGAAGCTGCTCGGTTGTGTCTGAGTCTTAGCAATCCCATGGACTGCAGCCTACCAGGCTCCTCCATCCATGGGATTTTCCAGGCAAGAGTACTGGAATGGGTTGCCATTGCCTTCTCCAAAGATATTTACAGATGTCTTATAAACTTTCCCCTTCCCCCACTGAATAAAGATGAAAACCAATGCCTCTTTGCTACTAAATTTTTGTACCCATATTAAGACTAAATTACCTAATTTTAATACATATAAAAACTGGTCATTCACCGTCATTTCACTTTTAATGTCCACAGTGGTTTTTCAATATAAAGTCCATTTCAACACAAAGATGGCAAAAAGAGGCCTATTGTTTTCACTATAAAAATAGGGCTTGTGGGCTGTCTTTACCTTGACAAGATAATCATAGATTCAGGAACGTATTCAGAAATTAAATTTTTTCATTTCATGAAAAGTGATCAGATTCTGAAACATTCAAATAAAAGCATAAAATAAACTGATAAAAGAAAAAGCAATATAGGATGAAGATAGTCAAATTATTATTTTCCTTTATAAGGAAGTCAACAAATGGAAAAAAAAAAGGCCCCACAACAATTATAACACCAGTGCAACAAACTGAAGTAAACCAGTACAAATTGAGTATATTCAGCAATAAAGTATACCAAAAAGAAGTTGCTAGAATTTTTTAGGAAACCAAATGACTTTTCTATCTTCAAGCCTCTTTAAAATAGCATTCTTTAAAACAAAAAAATTTACAATAACTTTACATGACTTTAAGAAAAAGTCTTGTTAAAACAGTGTCAGTTAATTACATATTCAATCTGAATAGTGTCAGAACAGGCCCTTTACTCTTGGGATGCATCTCTTACATAGTTCTCAAATTCAGAGCTTTAGTGTCTTCAGTCTTTATTTGATTATCATCTACTCAGTGTTAAACATGCAAATAAATACACTAAAAATTAGGATTAATGACATTTCACTTAAAATAGTGCAAAATATTGACTCAATACTGAACAAGATGTCAGCCCAATTCAAAACTGAGCTATTCATACTGAACACCTGAATTAGTTATATTTCAAAAATAATACAAGAGCCAACTTTAAATAAGCAAAACAAAAGGAAAAAAACTCTACTACTCTACTAATGTTTTGTATACTAGAACATAGGATGAATGATAAAAACTTAAAGTTCTAAAATCTTCAATCAGTACTTTAAGGTATTTTAAATACTTTCAGTGATTTAGAACTATAGCATAAGTACTTCAAATCAGAACTTTAATTTCTGTTGAAAAGGATTACTGGATAGGAAGAAAAGTATTATTCATATGTTCTATATAACCTCCTTAAATTACAATAACATTATCTTATATTAAAGTTGTGACTCAATATAAATAATGTTGATATATTCAAATAATTTCAAAATAACACACAAGTCATTGTTTGTCTTAGGTATTTCATACTATCGTTGCAGAATCACCAGATCTTTGAATTTTTAAAATTTTTTGCATAAAAGTGAACATTTAAGGCTAACTCTAACATTAAACAAGTTACTGTATCAGATTATTTCCTACCTCATTCAAACTTGGACATGTGACATATTTATACTAAATCCTTGAAGTGTGATAAAAGTGATAGGGAAGTGATAGGAGGAAACTGAAATATCACTAATGTATGGTAGAGACATGAAGATTTAAGCTCCCCACGACAAAGTTCAAATCAACTTTATATTAAATATACTGTAAAAACCCTTCCTCCTTCCCTGTGGTTGTCTATGCTGAGCACTCCTTGCTTTGTTACCTAAACCAAGAAAAGTCCTAAGACAAATGGCAGTCAGGATGGGGAGTATGAAGCATAAAAATGTCTCCTGACAATTGTTAATCCAGTTGACAAACATTTCTCGAGCACTTACTATTTCATAATCTCACTCAACTCTCAGGGTGGGAGGGGCAATACAGGGGCAGGGAATTAAGAGGTATAAACTATCATGTAAAAATAAGCTACAAGGATATATTGTACAACACGGGGAATACAACCAATATTTTATAATAACTGCAAATGAAGTATAACCTTTAAAAATTGTGAATCACTATACTGTACACTTGTAACATATAATACAACTGTACTTCAAAAAAAATTAATTATCAAAAGAAAGAGGCTCAGAAAATGTCCATATAATAAGGTCGTGATAAACTACTATGAGAAACTAAGAATGGTTACTCTGTTTCCCTTCCATTTTAAAAGTTTGACTTTTTTCAATATTAGGAATTTATATATATTTGGTCAGTTCTGCTATAATGCTTGTTTTGAAATTTTGAATTTATTCCAATTTGATTGATATATTAAAGAACAATAGGAGTGATTTTGTCTGTGAGAAACATTGAGTGAACACAAAAACTGCACCCAGTTGAACTGAGCAGAGTATGAATACACAAAACATGCACACCCCTCAAACATCTAGCAGCTAATCAAGACAGTGTTGTACTGGCATCAGGATATACATTAACGGAATAAGAGCTGAAAGTCCAGAAATGGAATCATGTGCTTATGATCAACTGATTTTCAACAGAGGTGCCAAGATCACTCAGAGGGATAAATGGCTTTTCAACAAATGATGCTAGGATGACTGGGAAGCCACGTGCAAAAGAATAAAGTGGGAGACCCTTACTTCACATCATACATAAAAACTAATACAAAATGGATCAAAGACCCAAATTTAAGAATTAAAATTAGAAAGCTCTTAGAAAGAAACACAGGAGTAAATCTTCAACACCTTGGATTTGGCCATGGGTTCTTAGATATGACTCTAAAAGTACAAGCAACCAAAGAAAAAATAAATTAGATTTCATCAAAATTAAAACCTTTGTGTCTCAAAGAACACTATCATGGAAGTGAAAAAACAGACAGAAAGAGAGAGAGTACATAACATTTGCAAATCAAACATCTGATAAAGGACTTGTATCCAGAATACATAAAGAAATCTTACAACTTAATAATAAAAACATAAAAAACAATGAAAAAGAGCAAAAGATCTAAAGAGATATTTCTTCAAGGAAAACATATAACAGCTAATAGGAACAGGAAAAGATGCTTGACCTCACTAGTCAAAAGGGAAGCACAAATAAAAAACACAAAGAGATAATACTTCACACCCATAAGGATAGGAATAATTAAAAAGTCAAATACTAACCACTGTTGGTGAGGATGTCCACACACTGTTATGGACATGTAAAATGGAACAGCCACATTGAAAAAGTCTGGCAGTTTAAATGATTAAATGTGGAG
This sequence comes from Aepyceros melampus, assembly GCA_006408695.1. Classification (NCBI taxonomy): domain Eukaryota; kingdom Metazoa; phylum Chordata; class Mammalia; order Artiodactyla; family Bovidae; genus Aepyceros; species Aepyceros melampus. The sequence goes on from SJXQ01009007.1 coordinate 169,846, forward strand.
TTACCATATGACCCAATAACTCCACTCCTTGGCATATACTCAAGTAAAATAAAAACATTTATCTATATGTGTTACTTATCTTGATCTTGGAATCATTCTGCAATGTATATCAAATCACTTTAAATATGTATAATTTTATATCGTCAATTATTCGTCAGTAAAGTTTAAAAACATAAAATAAAAAACTGTTTCATATTTAAAAATATATCCACACAAAAACCTGCACACAGACTCCTTCAGCAACTTTTTCAGAATAGCAAAAAGTGAAAACTCAGATGTCTATCAGCTGATGAATGGATAAATGTGGTACATATGCATCCTTATTATTCAACCACAGAAAGGAATACAGTACTAACACGTGCTACAGCTGGCTTCCCAGGAGGTTCAGTGGTAAAGAATCGCCAGCCAAGCAGGAGAGGGTTCGAACCTGGGCAGGGAAGATACCTTGGAGAAGAAAATGGCAACCCACTCCAGAATTCTTGTCTGGGAAATCCCCTGGACAGAGCAACCTGGCAGGCTAGAGTCCACGGGGTTGCAAAGGAGTCAGACATGACTTAACAACATGCTACAACATGAATAAACCTCAAAAACATCATAATAAATGAAAGAGCCAATCACAAAAGATCACATACTATATGATTCCACTGTTATGAAATGTCCAAAACACGCAAATCTACAGACAGTAAATAGATTAGTGGTTGCTTAGGGCTTGTTCTTTAAAGATCAATGCAAAGAAATAGAGGAAAAGAACGGAATGGGAAAGACTAGAGATCTCTTCAAGAAAATTAGAGATACCAAGGGAACATTTCATGCAAAGATGGGCTCGATAAAGGACAGAAATGGTCTGTACCTAACAGAAGCAGAAGATATTAAGAAGAGGTGGCAAGAATACACAGAAGAACTGTACAAAAAAGATCTTCACGACCCAGATAATCATGATGATGTGATCACTCATCTAGAGCCAGACATCTTGGAATGTGAAGTCAAGTGGGCCTTAGAAAGCATCACTACGAACAAGGCTAGTGGAGGTGATGGAATTCCAGTTGAGCTGTTTCAAATCCTGAAAGATGATGCTGTGAAAGTGCTGCACTCAATATGCCAGCAAATTTGGAAAACTCAGCAGTGGCCACAGGACTGGAAAAGGTCAGTTTTCATTCCAATCCCAAAGAAAGGCAATGTCAAAGAATGCTCAAACTACCACACAATTGCACTCATCTCACATNGGGCTCCAAAATCACTGCAGATGGTGACTGCAGCCATGAAATTAAAAGGCGCTTACTCCTTGGAAGAAAAGTTATGACCAACCTAGATAGTATATTCAAAAGCAGAGACATTACTTTGCCGACTAAGGTCCGTCTAGTCAAGGCTATGGTTTTTCCTGTGGTCATGTATGGATGTGAGAGTTGGACTGTGAAGAAGGCTGAGCGCCGAAGAATTGATGCTTTTGAACTGTGGTGTTGGAGAAGACTCTTGAGAGTCCCTTGGACTGCAAGGAGATCCAACCAGTTCATTCTGAAGGAGATCGGCCCTGGGATTTCTTTGGAAGGAATGATGCTAAAGCTGAAGCTCCAGTACTTTGGCCACCTCATGCGAAGAGTTGACTCACTGGAAAAGACCCTGATGCTGGGAGGGTTGGGGGCAGGAGAAGAAGGGGACGACTGAGGATGAGATGGCTGGATGGCATCATGGACTTGATGGACGTGAGTCTGAGTGAACTCCGGGAGTTGGTGATGGATAGGGAGGCCTGGTGTGCTGCGATTCATGGGGTCGCAAAGAGTCAGACACGACTGAGCGACTGAACTGAACTGAACTGAGGGCTTGTTCAGTTGCTAAGTCTCTGCGACCCATGCTGTATCCCACCAGGCTCCTCTGTCCATGGAATTTCCCAGGCCAAGAATACTGGAGTGGGTTGCCATTTCCTTCTCCAGGGTGCTTACGGCTAGGGGAGAGGAATAAGGGAATTATAGCCAAAGGAAAGAGTTTCTTTTTTAGGTGATGAAAATATTCAAAACTGACATATCTGTTGCACATATCTGTGAATACATTAAAAATCATTGAATTGGACACTATCTAGGTGACATATATGGTGTCTGAATTATATCTCCATACTGTTTAAAAAAAACCCGTCTCCCAGCTGTCTCAGTTCCCCTCACGTATCTGAGCCACACTTTCCACCATCTGCCTTAATTTTTAAACAACCCTCCTTACAAGAGGCAACCCCTCCCACATCTACTTGAGACTCAGGTTCAACCCCACGACTGGAGGAGGATACGGCAACCCACTCCAGTATTCTTGCCTGGAGAATCCCCAGGACAGAAGAGCCTGGTGGGCTACAGTCCACAGCGTCACAAAGAGTCAGACACAACTGAACACGCGTGCACATGCTCTTCTGAATACTGAATATCTTTTATGATGTGTTACTGACGAAGTTTCTGAGTGCTGCACCTCAATCCCATTTTCTTCACAAGCTCTGTGTTTCTTACTGCTTAGTTTCGTGTAAGTGGGCTGCCGTCTATGGGGTCGCATAGTCGGACACGACTGAAGCGACTTAGCAGCAGCAGCAGCAGCAGTTTTGTATAATGCAAGGATTTTTAGATATGCATATGCCATCAAATAGAACTGACTGTACAATCAGATAACAATATCACCTTAAAGCACCATCAGTGCTATCATCAGAAACTGAAATCAAAGCTGAATAAATCAATCCAAACCAATAAGATTTCAACTGATTTTCACTGTTTAAAATTTTCAAACTAAAATGCTACAAGAAATCAATGCTATTTGGAATAATATGGTAATGATGTGGGAAAAGGTATTCAACGGTGATACACTTTTGTTTTCTAGAGACTTTATGAACACTAGTGGAGAAGGAAATGGCAATCCACTCCAGTATTCTTGCCTGGAGAATCCCATGGATGGAGAAGCCTAGTAGGTTACAGTCCATGGGGTGGCAAAGAGTCGAACACGACTGAGCGACTTCACCTTTTTCACCTATGAACACTAGAAGATGGTCCTGAAGGGGAACAAACAGTATGCATTTCAAAAGGAAAAAGTAAGTAATGTATGGAGTCTAGCTACCCGGCAAGTGTCTGCTCTACTTGGGCTGTTCTCTTCCCAATCACACAAAAATACCACGTTTATTTCAGTTTCTGTGATTTCACTCATTCCTCTCGCACGCAGTGTCTCCCCTTTCCCCTTAGTCTCACCAAATCTCTTACTCCTGATCCAAGTCTTTCATAGATCATCCCCAGTACAGCTCACTCTTCAGGGATCTCCTCTGCTACCGAGTTCCTAAAACTTCACTGTTTACACAAATTTAGTCTTATGTTTTTGCTCATCTCATCCCTGCCCTTGAATATCCAAGCCCCTCAGGGAGAGAAATCAGCTAATTCAGACTCCACAAACTCTGTACAAACTCTAAACAGAGTTAAAGGCTCAAGAAGTTTTTGCTGCTGGATGATAAAAAGGACAAAATCATGGGTGCCAACTAACCTCTAGTTTTCTTAGATATGACTCAATCATTTCTGATACAAGTAATTTTAATGCTTTTTCAGAAGCTAAAATTTTAACTTAGTGATGCTAAAAATACATACAGCTACTAAGGGAATAAAATCATGTAAAACCTGCACTTTGATGTCTCACCACAAAAGAGGGTGAACAAGAAACTATGGTTGTTACACTAAACATTTTTTGCTAATGAATGCCAATTCTACATAATAAGATGTATGGAAGCAATTTTATCTGCAGCAATTTTATCACAGTGACAAAGTGTCCCCAAGGAGTATTTCCAAAGTTTTCTTTCTGTAACAGTTTTCTTTTTCACACAAAAGACTAAGTGAAATTCTACTATACAGGGGGGAAAAAAAAAGCAGAGCTGCTCATGCTGAAGTGGAGGGAGAGGCCTATAGTTGCCTGCTTGGGTCCCCCTCAAGTGCACACAACCCTCCCCTGGTCCCAGTCCCCAGCGGCAGTGGGCCCGGAAGGCATCTCTGGGAACCATCCAGGGCTGAGAAACAGTTGCCCTGAATAGAAAAGGACCTCGTTAGTTTTTTAATACTGTTTTTTTTTTTAATACTTCAAACATCTCTAGAATGTAAAATTAAAACTTACCCATTTCTACTGAAAATTCTTAGCCAGGCTTTGAAGTTTGGTCCTAACAAACATAAACAAGGCACAGTAGTAAAAGTGGACAAAATAACCGCAAGTGAAAATGTCTCCAATGCCAACCTAGAAAAAAGAAAACCTTCACTAACTTTTTAAGAAGTGTTAAACGTGCATGGACACATTTTGTGTCATTTTTATTTAAACAGATTTAATAATATAAACCTACGGTCTTACCAAAATGATGACTATAAAAAATGTAACTAATGAAATGCAAACTATAAAAAACAATCTAGCAGATATGTGGCTCTAACTATAGAGTTCAGAAGTGTTAAATGCCCTATGATACTTAAACTGTCCATTGCAAGAAAATCCACCTCTAGATCATTAACTTTTTCCTCAATAGTCTCTGGAACTTCCTATGCAACCAGTGGTTCAATTTAGCTTATACTGGAACCATATGAAGAACTAGTAAACTAGTTTCTGACTAAGGCCTGAGAATTTGCATTTTGATAAAATGCTGATGCTGCTGGTTTTAGAACCACACTTGGAGAACCACTGCTCAGGCATCCACTCTACCCTAAACGGACTAGACAGAAACTACCATTTCCTGTTACAAAGGTCTTGTTCCCCCTCTAGAAAATAACTGCCTATTAACTTATTGTGTACATATAACCAGATACACACACACAAATATATATACACACACAACTATGTATGTGTATTACATCACTCGTTTCACCATGATCATTTATCACTGCTAAGCTGAACTTTCTTCAACTATTGTGTGCGTAAGACATATTCATGAATCTGCCTTTCCCTAATTAAAAATTTTTCAGTTTAGAAAAAGTATTCAGTCAAAGGTATTCAGTCACATTTTACCTTTCAACTACAAACATTAGCTTATTATGTAATTAAATACAGCAAGCTGCTGCTGCTGCTGCTAAGTCGCTTCAGTCGTGTCCGACTCTGTGCAACCCCATAGACGACAGCCCACCAGGCTCCCCTGTCCCTGGGATTCTCCAGGCAAGAACACTGGAGTGGGTTGCCACTGCCTTCTCCAATGCATGAAAGTGAAAGTGAAGTCGCTCAGTCATGTCTGACTCTGTGCAACCCCATAAATGGCAGCCCACAAGGCTCCCCTGTCCCTGGGATTCTCCAGGCAAGAACACTGGAGTGGGTTGCCATTGCCTTCTCCAATGCATGAAAGTGAAAAGTGAAAGTGAAGTCGCTCAGTCATGCCTGACTCTTAGCGACCCCATGGATTGCAGCCCACCAGGCTCCTCCATCCATGGGATTTTCCAGGCAAGAGTACTGGAGCGGGGTGCCACTGCCTTCTCCAATACAGCAATCTACTGACTTTTAAGAAGACAAACTTTTCAAGCAGTTTAGAATCACCTTTATTTACTAGGAACTGATACGCTGTTTATAACTAATTTATATGTATTATTATAATCAGTTTCCTTAGAGGTTCTAAGGAATTATGATTACCAGTATCATACACTTACTGGTATACGACAATTTCTCACATATCTCCCTCCTCAGCCAACTAGGTAACAGAAGGCTAGGTAATAGGAGCATTTAGTAAATTAAGTTATTTCACTGTCTTTAAAAAAAAATACCCCATAGACGACAGCCCACCAGGCTCCCCTGTCCCTGGGATTCTCCAGGCAAGAACACTGGAGTGGGTTGCCACTGCCTTCTCCAATGCATGAAAGTGAAAGTGAAGTCGCTCAGTCATGTCTGACTCTGTGCAACCCCATAAATGGCAGCCCACAAGGCTCCCCTGTCCCTGGGATTCTCCAGGCAAGAACACTGGAGTGGGTTGCCATTGCCTTCTCCAATGCATGAAAGTGAAAAGTGAAAGTGAAGTCGCTCAGTCATGCCTGACTCTTAGCGACCCCATGGATTGCAGCCCACCAGGCTCCTCCATCCATGGGATTTTCCAGGCAAGAGTACTGGAGCGGGGTGCCACTGCCTTCTCCAATACAGCAATCTACTGACTTTTAAGAAGACAAACTTTTCAAGCAGTTTAGAATCACCTTTATTTACTAGGAACTGATACGCTGTTTATAACTATTTATATGTATTATTATAATCAGTTTCCTTAGAGGTTCTAAGGAATTATGATTACCAGTATCATACACTTACTGGTATACGACAATTTCTCACATATCTCCCTCCTCAGCCAACTAGGTAACAGAAGGCTAGGTAATAGGAGCATTTAGTAAATTAAGTTATTTCACTGTCTTTAAAAAAAAAAAAATAACACTGGCAAGGAAGGGCAATGATGTCAGTATCCTTCCGTGATCCATTAACTGAACACACCATTTTATTTCTCTAATTACCAAGAGAATCAGCATTAGGTTTTACCAATGACTGTTTTAAAATATAATTGGCTTAAGGTACAGATTTCAGACTTACTCTATTAGTGGTGCTCCATACAGAACAAAAATTACATGAAAGAAGAAACAAGACGTAAGAAAGTAGATACAGCATTTCAAAAATCTGGTTACCTAAAAAAACAAGTGAACAATTTAAAGGATCAAGAGTGCCTGAAGGACAGCAGATACTTTGAATTTTATCTACAAATACAACTTGGTCCCACATTGAGTGGTACAGGGGACTATTCTTTGGATTTGCTCCTGAAGTCAGATCACATATGCTTTGCACAACACTTTTAAAAAGCCTAAAAGAATCGACCTCCATATTCCACACACCTAACCAACAGCAGAGTCAGAAAACATTTTTGTTCCTCTGCTATGTACTGAATTATGCTGTTAAGCAGTATTTATGAAACATTTACCAATAAGAGTGCTAGGATACACAAAAAACAAATAATCCTTATGGTGTGATAATGTTACACGTGAAATATTTACAGAAAGTAACAACTATAATAAATCTTTTTCATTTTAAAACAAAATTCCTAGAAAAACTGGACAAAAAATTACAATATTAAATAATTCCTCAAATCATATTTATGTCACTATAAAAAAGACCTGCATGTTTGAAAATCAGTGTGTGGGACCTACTTGACTTCAGGAAGATCTAATGGTAAAACACACACTGAGCTTCTTATATCAAAGGGCAATAAACATGTTTAAATTACCTAATATACATATAGTACTGAATAATGTTCAGTGAGGACTTTTCAAATAATAGTGTTACACTGTAATAAATATTCCAGAAAATAGATTCCAATATCTGAAACTTCAACTACTATTTAGTCAAGGAAGGCCATGTTCAAAACAAGACCAACCAAGGTGGTTTATTTTATAATGTCTAAAAAACCCATTGTGTCTTTCAGAAATGCAAAAGATGCATGAAAATAAACTGAAATGTCTTATAAGGTTTAAAGGTGCAATTGCTACATGTTTTTATCTTCATCATGTTTTATGATGACATAAAACATGACTATATAGGTTCACAATGCTATGATATCCAGTGAACTCATGGCAAGAATCTATCAAACATTATGGACAATTTTCAGGAAGCAATACACTAGTGATTTTGGGAAAAAATATCAGCTTCTTTATTCACTGTAAATAGAATAAGTGCTTGACTAATATTTTATTCTTCCAGTAAAAGAGAAGTTACCTACATCTAAAATTCATTTATCAAGAAATAAGCCTTACCTTGTATGATAATGAACTTCTTTTAGAAGACACATTTGGTTTCACTACTAAATACAATACTAAATTGACGGCAGTTGCAGAAACAGAACAGATGTATAACCATGTCAAGTGTGTCTCCAATATTGAGAAGTTCTCCAAAAAGAATGATGGAATGAAGATGCTTAGGATAATTGAAAATATGCATAAAAGATGGGTATACAGTAGTTTCTTGATGTCAGTATCTTTCATGGTGTTTTCTTGAGTGCCTATCTAATGAAAAACAAATTAAGAAAAGAACATAGACAATAATGACTTTTTGCATTGTCCTAAATGCTTTGACGTCTAAAAATAAGCCATGAACCAAAGTCAGTTTTCTATGGGCAAAAATGTCTAAGTGCTCGAGTACAGGGAGATGCATATGTGGAAACATACACGTAGACTAATATGGTACAAACTGTTCTCACAGCCTAAAAAAGGACACATCAACCAATTTCTTAAATATTTGTGTTAGTTTCTGCAACACAGTCATGTGCTAGGACTATTTAAGCAATCCATTGTATTTTTCCTTTCCTTTTTTTCTTTGCCAAAATCAGAGGTAAAAACAAAGGACATAGGTTAATAACTTGCCCTTTTGGAATGATAAGCTATGCATTCTAGGAACTCCATAATACACTTTGGGTGGACTGTTGGCATTTTTTGCGATTATGGACCTTTGTCTAACATCACAGTAGTTCACACTTTCTAGCAAATCCCAAGTAACATCAGGTACACACTGGAATACTCAAATGGTGGCCAGTGTTATCAAGAGCCTTCAAAGAACATTATGCTAAACCAAGGAATTCCAATGCTGCAAAAATACCAAAACGGCAATGTCTGTTACAGATGCCAGATTCCAACCAAAAGCAGGGTATGAATGAAAGGAAGAAAAACATTTACTTTCTTTCTATAAAACACATATTTGATGTATGTACATATTTACAAATTACCTAACAGAGAGCTTATACATGGTATGGACTGATGTTAAGTAAGGAGTTAATTATTAAAGTAATAGTCCACAGGTTACACTGTGGTGAACAGTCCAGAAAAACATATATACATATATATAGATATGGACAACGGGCTCATTCACGTAGTCGTGTCCAATTCTTTGCAACCCCACAGACTGTAGCCTGCCAGGCTCCTTTGTCCAAGGGATTGTTCGGGTCAGAATCGAACTCAGGTCTCCTGAGTTTCCTGCTTTGCAGGCACTGTGGAGAAGGAAATGGCAACCCTCTCCAGTATTCTTGCCCAGAGAATCCCATGGATAGAGGAGCATGGCGGGCTATAGTCCACAGGGTTGTAGAGAGTCGAACAGGACTGAGTGACTGAGCACTCTACCTACCGCTGAGCCACCAGGGAAGCCTATATATATACACACACACATATATGTGTATATATTTTATAGACACACACACAGGGCACCCACTAGGGCAAAAGGACGAATCCACACCTTATCCCCACATTCTCATTAATTCACACTATACTTTTCAAGGCAAATATTAATACTTTACTGATAAGGAAACAGGCTAAAATAGATTTAAGAAATACTCCAAGGTCTCAAGCTCTCAAATGCTAAAGCCATTTCAAAACCTAGCCTCGCTGATAAATACGCGCCAAGGGGTCGAGAAGAGACTGAATGGCAAGAAAGGAAATGTTTCTCACAGCTGTGCTAGGCTCAGCTGAGGGCCAGGGAGGGAAATCTAGAATATATTCTCTCAACAGACAACCCTTCAGATATTTTTCTGGTCCACCCTCAGAATCCCAACTGACCAAGCAGATCTGGACCTAAGACAGTGAGCAGTACACAAACTCAGATGGCTTGCAGAATGAGTGAATGAACAAAGAGCTGGTCCAGTGCTGCCCTTCTGAAAAACCAGCCCTGTGTTAGGTCCTGGCCAGCCAAGGACGACTCTGGTCAGGTGCCCTCTCAGGTGGCCAGGAACCCGGCATCCGCAGTCAGACCTGACCCAGGCCCTCAAGCCTTGCAGAGGTAGAGAAGGCCCTTCTGAGCGACTCCTAGAGAAGCCTTGGCGGGACATTAACCTGCAGCTTCATCCCAAAGTGTATCGCTCTGGACTCTGCCTAAGCCTGCCTCAATCGACCGGAGTGTGGGCAGCAAGGGACGAGCTGAGAAGCATAATCAAAGAACACAGACGTGGAGACCAACAGAAACGGAGGTAGACACAGAAACACGTATCTGAAAGAGGCCAGTCCATCAGGGCAACCCTTGGGTAACGCCGGGAGGGCGGCGCTCGAGGGGCAGGCAGGCGCCAATTGGCCGGGGACAGAGACTTCCGGCCAGTTGGGCAGCTGGCGAAAGCGGCTTGCAGCCTCGGGAGGCTCGCGTGCGGGGGCGTTCGGCTGGGCTTACCTATCTCTCCCGCCCGCCGAACGGAAGCGAGGGTTACTACCTCCTACCATCAGGTGCCACCCATTGCCCTGAGCCTCGCGCAGGCGCAGCCTGTGGGGCGGGGACCCAAGGCCTCACAGCCAATCGCAGAAGTGGGGGGGGGGAGCCAAGAAGGCAGCCCCGCCTTCTCGCTCGCGTTTATTCCTCCCGCAGCTTTCCAGGCGCAGGATAGGCGGGGCGAAGGGCGGTGGGGCCGGAAGTGGGTTTTAGTAACCCGGAAGGGGAGTTCTTTCTTGGCTGTGGTGTTGATATCTTCCAGCTGCTGCTTGTTCTGCGGCTGAGGGTAACATCGCGGAAGGATGGTGTGCGAAAAATGTAAGTTAAGGAGACTTTTCTCCGGGAGAAAGAGGCTGGGAGACCCTAATTCGAACTCCCCGGGAACTTTGCCCTTTCTTTGTTTTTCCTTTGGCCACAGGCCTCTGACTCTGGTCTCCTTCTGTCTTGCTATTTGACCACTCCGGCCGCTCCCCAATGGCCGTATAGTCCTGTGTCTGTTGGATTCGGGGTGGTCTCAGTTTTGCCCCGTTTTGTCTATTTCGGTTGCTTCCCCTCGACCCCGGCTATCATCCTGTACTGCTTCTTGACAGGTTCCCTCGCTTCACAGACCCTCAGGGTTGGAATGGGTCTTAAAAATCACTTCCACAACATCTGGAGTTGCTGGATTTAGCAAATAAAAGTACCGGACGCCCAGATAAATTTGAATTTCAGGTAAACAACGAATAACTTTTAGTGTGAATATGTCCTATGCAGTATTTGAGACTTGGCCCTGTTTGCTGCTCATTACTACTATTAAGTGCTTTGTCCCAAAGCACGCACTTTTATGACATTCTTTACTGAAAAAGTATTCTTTGTTTATCTGAAATTTAAATCTCACTGGGTGTCCTGTGCTTTATCTAACAAGCCTAAATGAGGATCCCACCCAATGACTTAAGTGCTCTTTGCATGAATGCTTAGAGTACTGAGGCACGGGGCTAGGAGAATCTTACCATCTTCAAAGATATCCCTGTAGTTTTCACTGGCTTTTAGAGAAGTCTTTCCTCCTTATGGACTTCCCTGATGGGGAATCTATAGAATCTATAGAATCTGCCTGCAGTGCAGGTAGACCCGAGTTCCGTCCCACGGCCGGAAGATCACCTGGAGAAGGAATGGCAACCCACTCCGGTATTCTTCACTGGAGAATTCCATGGACAGAGCAGCCTGGCAGGTTACAGTCCATGAGGTCACAAAGAGTCAGACAGGACTTTCCTCCTTATAGTTGCCATTCGGTGACTCTAATGCTAACCCTTCAGAGTTCTAGAAAATATGATTTTTTGACTTCACAAAATGGTTATAGGTTTAAAAAGAGCTGTCATATCCTTAAATACCTTTTTCCTACCGTTAGGTATGTCTGACTCTTCTGTAAAAAAGATTGAAGTCCTCATATCCTGATAATTAACATGATCCGTTTTGTTTATATCCCCATAGTATATAAAACTTTGAACACAGACGCCCATGAGTTTGAATCAGAGTTTTTATATTAGGTGAAAGAATGACCATGGATGGTTTCTTTATTAAATTCTCAGAGTACAGAAAATAATTTGATGTTTTTATATTTGGAGCCTGGCATTCGGGAAGACCCTCCACAATAAAACCTCAGCTTACGTTTTAAACTTCATTTTCACTAACCCTTATTTTCTTCACTTCAGCCAAACCAAACTGTTTTGTATGCCTGTGTGTACATACCCTGAGTTTCCATGCCTTTCCCCAGGATATGTCCTTTATCCAGGTTACCTTCATCCTCTTTTCTCCTCTTACCAGTCCCATTGCCACTAACCCTCTCTATTGCCTTCCCCACAAAGATTTTCTGGATTTCCCTGATCAGGGTTATTTTTTCTTCCATGGGATTTCTCCTAATACTACAATTCTGAATTGTTATACAGTTTATTTTCCAGCTTATATTTTAGTTGAATAGTTCTTAACTTTTGGGGGTGGTTCTCTGAGCCCTTTGAGAATGTGATGAAAGCTATGGACTTAGTATAGTCTACTTAAAAATGAATATACAAAAAAGTTTCTGTACGGTTTTGTCTTATTCATATATTGTCCGTGGCCTACCTTTGAGAATCAGACTATGAACTACTATTAGGGAAATCAGTGTGCTATAAACTCCTTGAAATCTAGACCTTTATCTAATTCATTTTACTTCTCTCTGTACTTTGTACAATGGCTTATACATCAGAGATGCTTAGTAAATATTTATGGAATGAATAGGTTTATCAGATTTGTTTATACATGTACAGAAGAAGCCTATTATAAGCCATCCTGTTATCCACAAATTTGACTTGAGAGTCAGTTATCTATTGCCCACAGTTAATATCTTAAGTCTCAGTTCAGTGCCCTGACCCCAACATTAACAGGCTTGTACATATTATGACTGGTGATACCATTATGAACTTTAGGCACAATGTANACACAAAAATAAACTCAAAATGGATTAAAGATCTAAACGTAAGAACAGAAACTATAAAACTCCTAGAGGAGAACATAGGGAAAACACTCTCCAACAAGAAATTTTTTAAAATCATTGCAAACAATAAAGTCTACTCCTTAAGGAATGATTCATCAGCACCCCCTGTCTGTAATTTCTATTCTACTTTCTGTGTCAGTTTGCCTAGTCTAAATGGGTGAATTTAACTGAGATAACGGGTATATCTACTACTGTGGGGAGGAATCCCTTAGAAGAAATGGAGTAGCCATCATAGTCAACAAAAGAGTCCAAAATGCAGTACTTGGATGCAATCTCAAAAATGACAGAATGATCTCTGTTCGTTTCGAAGGCAAACCATTCAGTATCACAGTAATCCAAGTCTATGCCCCAACCAGTAATGCTGAAGAAGCTGAAATCGAACAGTTCTCTGAAAACCTACAAGACCTTCTAGAAGTAACACCCAAAAAAGATGTCCTTTTCATTATAGGGGACTGGAATGCAAAAGTAGGAAGTCAAGAAACACCTGGAGTAACAGGCAAATTTGGCCTTGGAGTACAGAATGAAGCAGAGCAAAGCCTAATAGAGTTCTGCCAAGAGAATTCACTGATCATAGTAAACACCCTCTTCCAACAACACAAGAAAAGACTCTACACATGGACATCACCAGATGTTCAACACCAAAATCATTCTTTGCAGCCAAAGATGGAGAAGCTCTAAACAGTCAGCAAAAACAAGACTGAGAGCTGACTGTGGCTCAGATCATGAGCTCCTTATTGCCAAATTCAGACTGAAATTGAAGAAAGTGGAGAAAACCACTAGACCATTCAGGTATGACCTAAATCAAATCCCTTATACTATAAAGTGGAAGTGAGAAATAGATTTAAGGGACTAGATCTCAATAGACAGAGTGCCTGATGAATTATGGATGGAGGTTCATGACATTGTACAGGAGACAGGGATCAAGACCACCCCCAAGAAAAAGAAATGCAAAAAAGTGAAATGACGTCTGAGGAGGCCTTACAAATAGCTGTGAACAGAAGGAAAGTGAAAAGCAAAGGAGATAAGGAAAGATATACCCATTTGAATGCAGAGTTCCAAAGAATAGCAAGGAGAGATAAGAAAGCCTTCCTCAGTGATCAGCACAAAGAAATAGAGGAAAGCAATAGAATGGGAAAGACTAAAGATCTCTTCAAGAAAATTAGAGATACCAAGGGAACATTTCATGCAAAGATGGGCTCGATAAAGGACAGAAATGGTAGGGACCTAACAGTGCTGGGGTCCAGCCCCCATGGATCCAGGGATATTCAAAGCAGGGATGGAGCAGGTGGATAGGATAGAATAGGATAGCTCAGGATAGAATAGTATAGTAGGAAATTAGCAGAAAAAAGGAGACTGAATAACTTGGTTTATGAGGAAAGCCAATAAAATCTCAAGACAAGAGATTTGCACCACCTACGTGGGGCCACTGGCATCTGCTTGAGTCTCTAAAGGTGCCCCACCATGGGCTTCTTTTCTTGCAGATCGTAGAAGCCAGGGCAAGTAAGTAGACATGGCGAGCCTCCCCATTCCAGATGGGAATTCAGCCTGGAATTAGAGTAAGAGAGGAGAGAGACAAAGAGACATGGGGGGAGCCAGATCTCCTTTTCAAAGAATCTAGTTCAAGAGAGAGTCATCCGAGAAACTGGTCCAAACTTTATTTTTCACAAGGCCTTTTTATACATAAAGATCAATGGGTATCACAAATTTTGGCAATGTCAGCAGCCCTGACTCTTATCGAGACCAGGCTATTTTCTCTGCATACCTAATTGTATACACAAGTCTTAGGTAATTTACATCATCTTCCAGCCAAAAGGCCAATTATACAATTTACAGCTTTTTTTCTGATAAGTGTTATTTTTTCCAAGGTCTGGCACCATTCTCGGGAAGCACTAAACAAAGTTGCATTCTTACATAGCAAGGACACAGCAAGCAAGAAGAGTACAATGATTTATAAAAGAAAGCAATTAACTCAAAAGCTTAGTGTTGCAACATCAAAAAACTACTACATATCTTTTTCCAAATTTTGTTTATATAGCTGAATCTTCCAGGTGCAAATAAGGAGGTCTGGCAGCAATCGTTGAGGCAACAGCGAAATCCTATCACTAATAGGGTTTTGGCTCTCAGGAAAGGTTTTGTGACTTTAAAACACTTCAAGGCCTTTTTGCCCCTCACAGTTGGGGGGTTGTAAGCAATTCGCAAGCTTGTAAAAGGTCAGGGGAACCTGTTAGGCAGACTAGAGCATTATCAAAGGGGGGTTGGGCTGAAACACTCCTTTCATTTGCAGGAAACTAAAGCTCTGAATTAACTCTTTCCAAGAAACTGTCAGAAAATAGTTGGAAAACAGACAAATTCTTATTTTGGGGGGTACATGCTCAGGAAAAACCAGGGAGAAATCTGAAGACTCAAATTGCTCTGCCATCTGAGTCTGCCACGTGACTCTGTCATGGGTGAGATTCCTCATGCTGGCCCCCGACATAACAGAAGCAGAAGATATTAAGAAGAGGTGGCAAGAATACACAGAAGAACTGTACAAAAAACGATCTTCACAACCCAGATAATCACGATGGTGTGATCACTCACCTAGAGCCAGACATCATGGAATGTGAAGTCAGGTGGGCCTGAGGAAGCATCATTATGAACAAAGCTACTGGAGGTGATGGAATTCCAGTTGAGCTATTTCAAATCCTGAAAGACGATGTGGTGAAAGTGCTGCACTCAGTATGCCAGCAAATTTGGAAAACTCAGCAGTGGCCACAGGACTGGAAAAGGTCAGTTTTCATTCCATTCCCAAAGGAAGGCAATGCCAAAGAACGCTCAAACTCTGCACAGTAGCACTCATCTCACACACTAGTAAAGGATTGCTTGAAATTCTCCAAGCCAGGCTTCAACAGTACATGAACCGTGAACTTCCAGATGTTCAAGCTGGTTTTAGAAAAGGCAGAGGAACCAGAGATCAAATTGCCAACATCTGCTGGATCATGGAAAAAGCAAGAGAGTTCCCAAAAAACACTATTTCTGCTTTATTGACTAGGCCAAAGTCTTTGACTCTGTGGATCACAATAAGCTGTGGAAAATTCTGAAAGAGATGGGAATACCAGACCACCTGACCTGCCTCTTGAGAAACCTATATGCAGGTCAGGAAGCAACAGTTAGAACTGGACATGGAACAACAGACTGGTTCCAAATAGGAAAAAGAGTACTTCAAGGCTGTATATTGTCACCCTGCTTATTTAACTCATATGCAGAGTACATCATGAGAAACACTAGGCTGGATGAAGTACAAGCTGGAATCAAGATTGCTGGGAGAAATATCAATTACCTCAGATATGCAGATGACACCACCCTTATGGCAGAAAGTGAGAGGAACTAAAAAGGTTCTTGATGAAAGTGAAAGTGGAGAGTGAAAAAGTTGGCTTAAAGCTCAACATTCAGAAAACGAAGATCATGGCATCTGGTCCCATCACTTCATGGCAAAATGATGGAGAAAGAGTGGAAACAGTGGCTGACTTTATTTTTCTGGGCTCCAAAATCACTGCAGATGGTGATTGCAGCCATGAAATTAAAAGATGCTTACTCCTTGGAAGGAAAATTATGACCAAACTAGATAGCATATTAAAATGCAGAGACATTACTTTGTCCACAAAGGTCTGTCTAGTCAAGGCTATGGTTTTTCCAGTAGTAAAGTATGGATGTGAGAGTTGGACTGTGAAGAAAGCTGAGCACCAAAGAATTGATGCTTTTGAATGGTGGTGTTGGAGAAGACTCTTGAGAGTCCCTTGGACTGCAAGGAGATCCAACCAGTCTATCCTAAAGGAGATCAGTCCCGGGTGTTCATTGGAAGGACAGATGTTGAAGCTGAAACTCCAATACTTTGACCATCTGACACAAAGAACTGATTCATTTGAAAAGACCCTGATGCTGGGAAAGATTGAGGATAGGAGAAGGGGACGACAGAGGATGAGATGGTTGGATGGCATCACCGACTCGATGGAGTTGGGTTTGGGTGAACTCTGGGAGTTGGTAATGGACAGGAGGCCTAACGTGCTGTGGTTCATGGGGTCACAAAGAGTCAGACGCAACTGAGCGACTGAACTGACTGAAATACCTTACAGGATCTTCCCCAGTGTCTTAGCAGTAAAGAATCTTGTCTGCAATGCAAGAGACCAAGGAGATGTGGGTTCCATTCCTGGGTCCAGAAGATCCCCTGGAGGAGGAAATGGCAACCCACTCTAGTATTCTTGTCTGAAAATTCCCATGGAGAAGAATCTGATGGGCTACAGTCTTTGGGCTCACAAAAAGTCAGACACAACTAAACACACACAAGAACCTCATATGATGTGGAGTCACACTACATTTTCCATTTATGTCTGAATTTGAGCAAACTCTGAGAGATAGTGAAGAACAGAGGGGCCTGGCATGCCACGGGGCAGGGGGTCCCAAAGAGTCAGACATGACTTAGCAACTAAACAACACTACCATGTTTAGCTTATACCCCTTAGCATGATGCTTTCAAGGTTCATCCATGTTACAGAATGTATCACAACTTTATTCAGTTTTACGGCTAAATCACATTCCATTGTAGTGTTACTTTAGTATTTGGTCAAACAAAATATGCATTCGACTTTATTATTTTCTTAAGTTTTAAACTTACTTGATTTCTATTTTTATTGAGGAAAATAGTGTGTAAGTTTCATGCACACAACATTATAGTTTGAATTCTACATACACAACCGCATGCTCACCACCAGAAGTCTAGCTTCCCTCCATCACTGTGCAGTGGCAGTCTTTTTGGCTTAAAGACTATTATGTCTGATAAAGTATGGTTACACCCACCCTCTTTTGGCTGTCATTTGGAGTATTATCTTCCATTCCTTCACTTTGAGCCTGTGTCCATCTTTAGAGCAGAGATGAGTCTCCTGGGGGCAGCATAGACCTGTATCTTGTTTTTTAATCTACCTCACCACTGTGTGTCTTTTTATTGGTGAGCTCCATCCATTTACATTTAGATTGATTGTTGATAAATGAAGATTTAGTACTGCCATTTATCTTTTGTTTCTTGTTCCTCTGTATCTCCATTGTTTCTTTTTCCTTGTGTTTCCTTTT
Organism: Aepyceros melampus; assembly: GCA_006408695.1. Classification (NCBI taxonomy): domain Eukaryota; kingdom Metazoa; phylum Chordata; class Mammalia; order Artiodactyla; family Bovidae; genus Aepyceros; species Aepyceros melampus. The sequence goes on from SJXQ01009007.1 coordinate 187,616, forward strand.
GCCATTTTAGCCTGGTGGTTTTCTGTGATGTATCTCTCCACTTTCTGCTGAAAAGAAATGTTCTGTGTTTCTGCTCTTGGTTTCTTTTGTGTGTGCATGTGGTTATTATGTGGTTTCTTTAAATGTCTCACAGATAAAATAGTCCCTTTTTTCTGCTGATAGCATCTTAAAGCATCTTATCTTCGTTTTCCTATACAGTATAGTTCAGTTCAGTTCAGTTCAGTCGCGCAGTCGTGTCTGACTCTTTGCGACCACATGAATCGCAGCACGCCAGGCCTCCCTGTCCATCACCAACTCCCGGAGTTCACTCAGACTCATGTCCATTGAGTCTGTGATGCCATCCAGCCATCTCATTCTCGGTCGTCCCTTTCTCCTCCTGCCCCCAATCCCTCCCAGCATCAGGGTCTTTTCCAATGAGTCAACTCTTCGCATAAGGTGGCCAAAGTACTGGAGCTTCAGTTTTACCATCATTCCTTCCAAAGAAATCCCAGGGTTGATCTCCTTCAGAATGGACTGGTTGGATCTCCTTGCAGTCCAAGGGACTCTCAAGAGTCTTCTCCAACACCACAGTTCGAAAGCATCAATTCTTCTGCGCTCAGCCTTCTTCACAGTCCAACTCTCACATCCATACATGACCACAGGAAAAACCATAGCCTTGACTAGACAGGCCTTAGTCGGCAAAGTAATGTCTCTGCTTTTGAATATACTATCTAGGTTGCTCATAATGATGCCATCCAGCCATCTCATCCTCGGTCGTCCCTTTCTCCTCCTGCCCCCAATCCCTCCCAGCATCAGGGTCTTTTCCAATGAGTCAACTCTTCGCATAAGGTGCCCAAAGTACTGGAGCTTCAGTTTTAGCATCATTCCTTCCAAAGAAATCCCAGGGTTGATCTCCTTCAGAATGGACTGGTTGGATCTCCTTGCAGTCCAAGGGACTCTCAAGAGTCTTCTCCAACACCACAGTTCAAAAGCATCAATTCTTCGGCGCTCAGCCTTCTTCACAGTCCAACTCTCACATCCATACATGACCACAGGAAAAACCATAGCCTTGACTAGACGGACCTTAGTTGGCAAAGTAATGTCTCTGCTTTTGAATATACTATCTAGGTTGGTCATAACTTTTCTTCCAAGGAGTAAGCGCCTTTTAATTTCATGGCTGCAGTCACCATCTGCAGTGATTTTGGAGCCCAAAAAAACAAAGTCTGACACTGTTTCTACTGTTTCCCCATCTATTTCCCATGAAGTGATGGGGCCAGATGCCATGATCTTCGTTTTCTGAATGTTGAGCTTTAAGCCAACTTTTTCACTCTCCTCTCTCACTTTCAACAAGAGGCTTTTTAGCTCCTCCTCACTTTCTGCCATAAGGGTGGTGTCATCTGCATATCTGAGGTTATTGATATTTACAGGTTCCATCATTTTATTCTTTCCCTTTAAGGTTTTTGTTATCACATATTATCCTACTTTATGTTGTCAAGTTGTCACTAAATTGAAGTATCTATATTTATTTTTAATGTTTTATTATCTTTTACCTTCTATCTTTACATGTGACCTAGCACATATGATCTAGCAATTCTAACTCCTAGTTTTTACCTGAGATGTGGAAATATATGTCCACACAAAATCTTGTACACAAAGTTTCATGGGTGTGTGTTAGTTGTGCATTCATGTCGGACTCTTTGCAACCCCATGGACTATAGCCCGACAGGCTCCTATGTCCATGGGATTTCCCAGGCAAGAATACTGGGGTGGGTTGCCATTCCTTCTCCAGGAGATCTTCCCAACCCAGGGATCAAACTCGGGTCTCCTACATTGCAGGCAGATGTTTCACAGTTTGAGCTACTAGGGAACATGATTTTTGTTAATAATAGTCCAAAAGTGGATAACCCAAATGTCTACCAATTGGGTACACAACATGTAGTATATACATGCAATAGAATATTATTTGGCAATAATGATAATAGATGAAGTACTGAATGAAGTACAACATTAATAAAACTTGAAAGTTTTATTTTAATGAAAAAAGCTAGTCATGAAAGATGATGCATTGTGTGATTCAGTTCAGTTCAGTTCAGTCGCTCAGCCGTGTCCAACCTTTTGCGACCCCATGAATCGCAGCACGCGAGGCCTCCCTGTCCATCACCAACTCCAGGAGTTCACCCAGACCCACGCCCATGAAGTCAGTGATGCCATCCAGCCATCTCATCCTCGGTCATCCCCTTCTCCTCCTGCCCTCAATCCCTCCCAGCATCAGGGTCTTTTCCAATGAGTCAACTCTTCGCATGAGGTGGCCAAAGTACTGGAGCTTCAGCTTCAGCATCATTCCTTCCAAAGAAATCCCAGGGCCGATCTCCTTCAGAATGATCTGGTTGGATCTCCTTGCAGTCCAAGGGACTCTCAAAAGTCTTCTCCAACACCACAGCTCAAAAGCATCAATTCTTCGGCTCTCAGCCTTCTTTACAGTCCAACTCTCACATCCATACATGACTACTGGAAAAACTATAGCCTTGACTAGACGGACCTTAGTTGGCAAAGTAATATCTCTGCTTTTGAATATGCTATCTAGGTTGGTCATAACTTTTCTTCCAAGGAGTAAGCGTCTTTTAATTTCATGGCTGCAGTCACCATCTGCCGTGATTTTGGAGCTCAGAAAAATAAAGTCTGACACTGTTTCCACTGTTTCCCCGTCTATTTCCCATGAAGTGATGGGACTGGATGCCATGATCTTCGTTTTCTGAATGTTACGCTTTAAGCCAACTTTCTCACTCTCCTCTTTCACTTTCTCAAGAGGCTCTTTAGTTCCTCTTCACTTTCTGCCATAAGAGTGGTGTCATCTGCATATCTGAGGTTATTGATATTTCTTCCAGCAATCTTGATTCCAGTTTGTGTTTCTTCCAGTCCAGCATTTCTCATGATGTATTCTGCATATAAGTTAAACAAGCAGGGTGACAATATATAGCCTTGATGTACTCTTTTCCCAACTTAGAACCAGTCTGTTGTTCCATGTCCAGTTCTAACTGTTGCTTCCTGACCTGCATACAGATTTCTCAAGAGGCAGGTCAGGTGGTCATTTATATAAAATGTCCAAAATCAGCACACTCATAGATACAGTAAATAGATTATTAGTTTTGTAGGACTGAAGGTGGGGTATGTATGGCGAGGGAAGACAGAAGGACAGCTAATGGATATGGAGTTTCTTTGGGGAACAATCAAAATGTTCTAAGATAAGGTGTGATATGCTTGGTCAACTCTATGAATATACTAAAAGCCATTGAATTGTATACTTTAAGTGGGTGAATTTTAAGTTATATAAATTACATCTCAATAAGGCTTAAAAAAAAAAAAGAAAGGAAGATGGGATTACAGAAAGTACCATCATCTTTTATTTTTTAAGACTTCAGTGGTTCTATTAATATCTGCAATTTTCCTCCAAAGGGATTACTTCTGATTAACAATTGCTTAATGATGGACATATAAATTCAGATGCAGATTTATTGATTTTCATTTGCCTTTTTCTTCCATAATTACTCTTATTCCACAGGTCAGTCCATTAGTGTAACAGTTCTGCCTGCAGCTAAGTATTTTGTTGTTGTTCAGTCACTAATTGGTGTCCGACTCTTAAAGACCCCACTGACTGCAGCATGCCAGGCTTCCCTGTCCGTCATTATCTCCCAGAGTTTGCTCAAATTCATGTCCATTGAGTCAGTGATGCTTTCTTACTGTCTCATCCTCTGTCACCATCTTCTCCTTTTGCCCTCAACCTTTCCCAGCATCAGGGTCATTTCCAATAAGTTGGCTCTTCGCACTGGTGGCCAAAGTACAAGCAGCTAAGTATAGTTCATTTGAAAAAGAATTGAAAGTGTATGCCACAAATATGTGTTGTCACACTCATGGTCCTTCATCAAGGTACCTAACCTCTCTTTAATAAACTGGCTCTACTTCTGTTGATTGATTTACATCTAGAAACTGTTCAAAGAATTGAGACTGCCAATCAAATCTTCTGAAAACCATTTTGTTTTCCCCCTGGTTTTCTATTAATGTATGTGTGCTGTCACTTCAGTCGTGTCCAACTCTTTACGACCACATGGACTACAGACTGCCAGGCTCCTTTGTCTATGGAATTCTCCAGGCAAGAATACTGCAGTGGGTGGTCATGCTCTCCTCCAGGGCATCTTCCTGACTCGGGCATCAAATCCGTGTCACTTGGGTCTCCTGAATTGACAGGTGGGACTTTTACCACTAGGGCCACTTGGAATGCCCTTTATATTGATAAATTACCCTATTTTGTTCCTTTTAGTGGCTGAGTAATATCCAATGTATATATGAACTAAATCTTCTTTTTTTAAGACAAATAGCTTTTTTTACCTTATTTTATTTTAATTTATTTATTTTAATTGGAGGCTAATTACTTTACAATATTGTAGTGGGTTTCGCCATATACTGACATGAATCAGCCATGAGTGTACATGTGTCCCCCATCCTGAACCCCCTCCCACCTCCCTCCCCATCCCATCCCTCAGCATTGTCCCAGTGCACCGACTTTGAATTCCTTGTTTCAAGCATCAAACTTAGACTGGTGATCTGTTTCACATATGGTAATATACATGTTTCAGTGCTATTCTCTCAAATCACCCCACACTCACCCTCTCCCACAGAGTCTAAAAGTCTGTTCTTTATATCAGTGTCTCTTTTGCTGTCTTGCATAGGGAGTTATCATTACCATCTTTCTAAATTCCATATATATGCAATAATATACTGTATTGGTGTTTTTCTTTCTGACTTACCTCACTCTGCATAATAGGCTCCAGTTTCATCCACCTCATTAGACGGATTCAAATTCAGTCTTTTTAATAGCTGAGTAATATTCTATTGTGCATATATACCACTGCTTTCTTATCCATTCATCTGCCAATGGACATCTAGGTTGCTGCCATGTCCTGGCTATCATAAACAGTGCTGCGATGAACATTGGGGTACATGTGTCTTTTTCAATTCTGGTTTCCTCGGTGTGTATGCCCAGCAGTGGGATTGCTGGGTCATATGACAGTTCTAGTTCCAGTTTTTTAAGGAATCTCCACACTGTTCTCCATAGTGGCTGTACTAGTTTGCATTCCCACCAACAGGGTAAGAGGGTTCCATTTTCTCCACACCCTCTCCAGCATTTATTGTTTGTAGGCTTTTGGATCGCAGCCATTCTGACTGGTGTGAAATGGTACCTCATTGTGGTCTTGATTTGCATTTCTCTGATAATGAGTGATGTTGAACATCTTTTCATGTGTTTGTTAGCCATCTGTATGTCTTCTTTGGAGAAATGTCTATTTAGTTCTCTGGCCCATTTTTTGATTGGGTCATTTATTTTTCTGATATTGAGCTGCATGAGCTGCTTGTATAGTTTTGAGATTCTTTGTCAGTTGCTTCATTTGCTATTATTTTCTCCCATTCTGAAGGCTGACTTTTCACCTTGCTTATAGTTTCCTTTGTTGTGCAAAGGGTTTTAAGCTTAATTAGATCCCACTTGTATATTTTTGCTTTTATTTCCATTATTCTGGGAGGTGGATCATAGAGGATTCTACTGTAATTTATGTCAGAGTGTTTTGCCTATGTTTTCCTCTAGGAGTTTTATAGTTTCTAGTCTTACATTTAGATCTTTAATCCATTTTGACTTTATTTTTGTGTGTGGAACCACATTTTCTTTATCCATTTATTTGTCTTTGGACATTTAAGTTGTTTCCATGCCCTGGTTATTGTAAATATTGCTGGAATGAACATTGAGCTACATGTGTCCCTTTGAATTATGGTTTTCTCTGGGTATATGCCCAGGAGTGGAACTTTTGGGTCATGTGGTAGTTTATTTTCAGTTTTTTAAGGAACCTCCATACTATTCTTCACAGTAGCTATACCAATTTACATTCCCACCAATAGTGTAAGAAGGTTCCATTTTCTCCACACCTTTTCCAGCACTTATTGTTTGTGATTTTTTATGATGGCCATTCTGACTGGTATGAGCTGATACTTCATATACATTATGACTTATATACATTACCAAAGCAAGAAAGTTGTATTATTAATGTCCAGATATTGGTTATGTGATAAAGAATATAACTGTGTACCCCGGTGTTCATTGTGGTACTATTTACAATAGGTAGGACATGGAAGCACCCTAGAGGTCCATCAACAGATGAATGGATAAAGAAGTGATGGTACATGTATACAATTGAATATTACTAAGCCACAAAAAGGGACGAATTTGAGTCAGTTCTAGTGAGGTGGATGCACCTAGAGCCTGTTATACAGAATGAAGAAAATCAGAAAGAGAAAAAAAAATATTGCATATTAATGCATAATTATGGAATCTAGAAAATGATACTGATGAACCCATTTGCAGGGTAGGAACAGAGACAGAGACATGGAGAACAAACTTGGAGATACAGCAAGGGAAGGAAAGAATGGAATGAATTGAGAGAGTAGCATTCAGACATATACATTACCATATATAAAATACATAGCTAGCTGGAATTTGCTGTATAACACAGGGAGCTCAAGCTAGTGCTCTGTAACAACCTAGAGGGATGGGATGGGATGGGGCATGGAAAGGAGTTTCAGCAGGGAGGGGACATATGTATACTTCTGGATGATTCACACTGTCATATGGCAGAAACTAACACAACATTGTAATGTAATTATCTTGCAATTAAACATTTTTTAAAAATTTTTTTTAAGATTAAAAAAGAATGTAACTGCATAAATGTACACATAAATTTGGGGATGTTGGCAATATTCTTTTCTGGATCTGAAAGACAATTATTTGAATGTGTTCATTCTATGAAATGTATGGAACTGAACAATAAGTCTTGGGTACTGTGTGTACTTTTTATGCATTTACACTTCAGAAGTTGGCTTAAAACTTAACATTCAGAAAACTAAGATCCTGGCATCCAGTCCCATCCCTTCATGGCAAATAGATGGGGAAACAATGGAAACAGTGAGAGACTTTTTTTTTTTTTTTTTTTGAGCTCCAAAATCACTGCAGTTGGTGACTGCAGCCATGAAATTAAAAGATGCTTGCTCCTTGGAAGAAATGCTATGACCAACCTAGACAGCATATATAAAAGCAGAGACATTACTTTTCCAGCAAAGGTCTGACTTTACACATGGACATCATCAGGTGGTCAACACCAAAATCAGATTGATTATATTCTTTGCAGCCAAAGATGGAGAAGCTCTATACAGTCAACAAAAACAAGACCAGGAGCTGACTGTGACTCAGATCATGAGCTCCTAATTGCCAAATTCAGACTTAAATTGAAGAAAGTAGGGAAAACCACTAGACTATTCAAGTATGACCTAAATCAAATCCCTTATGATTACACAGTGGAAGTGAGAAATAGATTTAAGGGACTAGATCTGATAGATAGTGCTTGATGAACTCTGGACGGAGGTTCGTGACATTGTACAGGAGACAAGGATCAAGACCATACCCATGGAAAAGAAATGCAAAAGAGCAAAATGGCTGTCTGAGGAGGCCTTACAAATACCTCTGAAAAGAAGAGAAGCAAAAAACAAAGGAGAAAAGGGAAGATATAAGCATCTGAATGCAAGGTTCCAAAGAATAGCAAGAAGAGATAAGAGATCTCTTCAAGAAAATTAGAGATACCATGGGAATATTTCATGCAAAGATGGGCTCAATAAAGGACAGAAATGGTATGGACCTAACAGAAGCAGAAGATATTAAGAAGAGGTGGCAAGAATACACAGAAGAACTGTACAAAAAAGATCTTCACAACCCAGATAATCACGATGGTGTGATCACTCACCTAAAGCCAGACATCCTGGAATCTGAAGTCAAGTGGGCCTTAGGAAGCATCATTATGAACAAAGTTAGTGGAGGTGATGGAATTCCAGTTGAGCTACTTCAAATCCTGGAAGATGATGCTGTGAAAGTGCTGCACTCAATATGCCAGCAAGTTTGGACAACTCAGCAGTGGCCACAGGACTCGAAAAGGTCAGTTTTCATTCCAATCCCAAAGAAAGACAATGCCAAAGAATGTACAAACTACTGCACAATAGCACTCATCTCACACACTAGTAAAGTAATGCTCAAAATTCTCCAAGCCAGGCTTCAGCAATATGTGAACTGTGAACTCCCTGATGTTCAAGCTGGTTTTAGAAAAGGCAGAGGAACCAGAGATCAAATTGCCAACATCTGCTGGATCATGGAAAAAGCAAGAGAGTTCCAGAAAAACATCTATTTCTGCTTTATTGACTATGCCAAAGCCTTTGACTCTGTGGATCACAATAAACTGTGGAAAATTCTGAAAGAGATGGGAATACCAGACCACCTGACCTGCCTCTGTCTCTTATACACATCTTGNTTGCCAACATCTCCTGGATCATGGAGAAAGCAAGAGAGTTCCAGAAAAACATCTATTTCTGCTTTATTGACTATGCCAAAGCCTTTGACTCTGTGGATCACAATAAACTGTGGAAAATTCTGAAAGAGATGGGAATACGAGACCACCTAATCTGCCTCTTGAGAAATCTGTATGCAGGTCAGAAAACAACAGTTAGAACTGGACATGGAACAACAGACTGGTTCAAAATAGGAAAATAAATACGCCAAGGCTGTATATTGTCACCCTGCTTATTTAACTTCTATGCAGAGTACATCATGAGAAACACTGGACTGGAAGAAACACAAGCTGGAATCAAGATAGCTGGGAGAAATATCAGTCACATATGCAGATGACACCACCCTTATGTCAGAAAGTGAAGAGGAGATAAAAAGCCTCTTGATGAGAGTGAAAGAGGAGAGTGAAAAAGTTGGCTTAAAGCTCAACATTCAGAAAACAAAGATCATGGCGTCTGGTCCCATCACTTCATGGGAAATAGATGGGGAAACAGTAGAAAACAGTGTCAGACTTTATTTTGGGGGACTCCAAAATCACTGCAGATGGTGACCGCAGCCATGAAATTAACAGGCGCTTACTCCTTGGAAGAAAAGTTATGAGCAACCTAGATAGTATATTCAAAAGCAGAGACATTACTTTGCCGACTAAGGTCCATCTAATCAAGGCTATGGTTTTTCCTGTGGTCATGTATCGATGTGAGAGTTGGACTGTGAAGAAGGCTGACCACCGAAGAATTAATGCATTTGAACTGTGGTGTTGAAGAAGACTCTTGAGAGTCCCTTGGACTGCAAAGAGATCCAACCAGTCCATTCTGAAGGAGTTCAACCCTGGGATTTCTTTGGAAAGAATGATGCTAAAGCTGAAGCTCCAGTATTTTGGCCACCCGATGCGAAGAGTTGACTCATTGGAAAAGACCCTGATGCTGGGAGGGATTGGGGGCAGGAGGAAAAGGGGCCGACCGAGGACGAGATGGCTGGATGGCATCACGGACATGATGGATGTGAGTCTGAGTGAACTCCGGGAGTTGGTGATGGATGGGGAGGCCTGGCGTGCTGTGATTCATGGGGTCGCAAAGAGTCGGACACGACTGAGTGACTGAACTGAACTGAACTGAGCAATGTTCAGGCTGACCCCTGTCTAGTTGTGATGTACAGGAAGCTAATCTCTGATTGAGGTTTGATGCTCCACTATAATTGCAGTAAGGGTCCACTCTTAGTTTGTGGTGCATTGCTCATCTCTAGTTGTCGTTTCCAGACTCCTCTCTAGTTATGACAGGGTGGATCTTCTTTGAATGTGGTAGTTAGGCTCCTCTCTAGTTGTGGTAGTGTGGTCTTCTTAAATTGTGAGGTGGGTGACTCCTCTCTGGTCATGAGGTGAATGGGTGCTTTTCTAGTTGAGATATGCTGGAGACTACTCTCAGCTGTGGCAAGGGTGGCCTCTTTAGTTGTGGTATGAGACTTCCTTTCTTGTTGAGATAGTGTGTTCCTCTCGAATTGTGGTGGGGTAGGCTCCTCTTGGGAATCCTCTGGAGTTGCATCTGGGGGCTTGTGTCTTGTCTTTAATTGCGACAGTGAACTTGTTTTTCCTCTTGAGTCACTGCAGGGGAATCGGGCCTTGTCTCGAGTTGAGGCGTGAAACTCAGTGTTCATCTTGAGTTGTAATGGGGATCTCTGGGTTCCTCTCAATTTGCAGCAAGGGACTCAGGTTTCAATTCAAGCTGTGGTGAGGAACTCGTGCTTCCTCTTGAGTTGAGGATTTCTTATCTATATTTACTGCATGGTGACTCCTCTCTAGGTATGATATCTTTGGGCATACTCTCATATTTTGGCTGATGGCTTCTCTTAAGAAGTGGTGACATCCTCCTCCCGAGTTGTGGCTGTGGACTCTGGGCTCACCTCGATTTGCAGTGGTCCCTCCTCTTAGGTTGTGATGAGGGCTCGGCAGAGGGTTCCTCTATGCTTTTAGCACTATATATTCCTCAAAATTTTTATCATGGTTGCTCCCCTCAACTTATGAGGGCCCCCTTTTGAGTTACTTCAGAGTGCTCCTCTCTATTTGTGGCAGAAGGGATCCTCTTTATGTGTGATGCCTTTGTGGCCACCTGTCTACTTATGGCAGGAGAAACCTCTAGTTTTGGTGGGGATTTCTTCTGTCATTGTTGCAGTGGTTCCTCTCGTGTTCCAACAAAGGACTCGGTGATTCTTCTCCAGTTGTGTTGGGGAGTGATGTTCCTCAGTCATTGAGGTATGCAGGGACTCATCTCCAGATATAGGGTGCATGGTCCTCTCTCATTTTGGAGCTTGTTCAACACACTATTTGTGACCCGTGGCTCTCACTAGTTACATTGCCCTAGGAGTTTCTCTCTGGTTATGGTGTGGTGGCTCCTTCGATTTGTTGTAGTCATTACTCTATTTGCTGTGGGCAAGGGGCTACTCTATAATTGTGGTGAGGTTTCCAATCTAGTTTTATACAAAAGACTCCTATCCAATTGCAATGAGGTTCAACTCTCGAGTTGTTGTCCATGGTCAAATTTGTAGTTGTGGTGGGGGTCTCCTCTCTAGCTGCACTGAGCATGGGTTTTCCTCAACAGTTGCAGTGTGTGTTGGGTCTTGTCTCCAGATGAGGTGTGCAGGCTCCTCTCAAGTTTTAGTGAGCTGCACTTCTCTAACTGTGCTGTGGATACTCCTCTCTTGAGTTATGTGTGCCTACACCCCTTTCTTGTGGTGGAATGATGCTCCTCTAGTTTTGCTGATGTATTGTCTTGATTTGCTGTGATGTGAGTGCTCTTGAGTTGAGACAGGGGACTCAGAGCACTTCTCATGTTCTGGTGGTGCCTCCTGTAGAATTGCAACAGGGCCTGTGGGGTCCTTTCGAGTTGTGGTGGGCTAACTCGAGGCTCCTCTTGAGTTGCACCTGGGAAGTCAGGCTTCCTCTCGAGTTTATGTGGGAAACTCTGGGTTCCTCTCAAATGACAACAAGGGACTTGGGGCTCCAATCGAGTTGCAACTGGGAACATGGGGTTCTTCTTGAGTTGCAGAGAGAAACTCGGTGTCCACCAGTTGCAGCAGGGGACTCACATCTCCTCTTGAGTTCTGGCAGAACTCAGCATTCCTCTCGAGTTGCAGCATAAGTCTCAGGGTTCCACTCAAGCCATGGCAGAGAACTTGGCATTAACTCTATAGTTGGAGGTTACTTAGGGTTCGTCTTGATTTGCAGGGGAGGCATCTCATGAGTTGTTTTGGGTCCATTCTTCTTTAGAAGGGATGAGCAGGATGCTCCTGTCTTGTTGCAATTTATTGGTAGCTACTCATTTGTTTTGGCGTGGGTCTTTACTCTAGTTATGGTCAGGGTTGATTCTGTAGTTGTGGTAGGTTTGATTCTAATTGTGGTGTGCAAGCTCCTCTCTAGTTGTGGCTAGGGATTATCTCTAGCTGTGGTGTGCTGGTGGGCTACTCTATAGTTGTAGTGTGTGGGCTCCCTTCTAGTTATGGTGAGGGGCTCTTTAGCTGCAATATCTGAGGGGAGTCCTCTATCATTGCAATGTGCAGGGGCCTCCATCCTTGTGGTTGGGGGACACATCTATATTTCCCAAAGAGTGACTCCTCTCTAGGCATAATGTCTGGAGGAACGCTTTTGTCTTTTGGCTGGTGGCTTCTCTTGAATAGTGGTGGAGTCCATCTCTTCAGTTGTGGTTGTGGACTCTGGTTTCCACTACAGTTGCAGTGGTCCCTCCTCTTAGGTTGTGATGGGGGGCTGTAAAGAGGTTTCCTCTCTTCTTTTGGCACTAGGTGTTCCGCACAGGTTTTAGCGTGGATTATCCTCTCTACTTGTGAGGGCCTCCTCTATTTCATGGAGCTTGTATCTTTTTTTTTTTTTTTTGCGGCAGAGAGGCTTCACTCTATTTGTGATGTCTTGGTGGTCTCCTCTCCAATTTGGTGGGGGAAACCTCTCCAGTTTTGGTGGGGGTCCCTCTGTCTTTGTGGCTAGTGGCTCCTCTCGTGTTGCAGCAAATGACTTGGTGGTTCCTCTCTAGTTGTGTTGGGCAGTGGTGTTCCTCAATCATTGCAGTATATGGGAAAGTCATTTCCAGATCCACTGTGCATGCTTCTCTCTCCTGGTGTCACGTGGTCAACACACAAGTTGTGGCCAGGGGCTCTCTCTCATTTAACTGCACTAGGTGTTCCTCTCTAGTTGTGTTGTGGTGGCTCTTTCAAGTTGGTTCAGTCACTATGCTAGTTGCTGTGGGTAAGGGGCTATTCTCTAGTTTTGGTGGGTTTTCCAATCTAGTTTTATCCAAAGGCTCCTCTCTAGTTGCAATGGGGTTTGACTCTGGAGTTGTGATAACTGGTCAAAATTCTTGTGATGATGGTTTCCCCTCTACTTGCATTGGGCTGGGTTTTTCCTCAATAGCTAAAATGTGCACTGGAGCTCTTCTTCAAAAGTGGTGTTTGGGCTCCTCTCTAGTTGTGGTGAGCTGTACTACACTAATTGTGCTGTGGGCATTCCTCTTTTGTGATGTATGCTTGGGCTCCTTACTTGTCATGGAGTGATACTCCTCTCTAGTTGTTGTGAGGTCTTATCTCAATTTGCTGTGTGAGCTGCTCTTGAGTTGAGGAAGGGTACTCAGAGCTCCTCTCCAGTTCTGGTGGTGCCTCCTCACAAGTTGCAGCAGGGGTCTCAAGATCCTTTTGAGTTGTGGTGGGGTATTCAGGGTTCCTCTCAAGTTATAGCATGGGACTCAGGGTTCCACTCAAGACATGGTGGGGAACTTGGGGTTCCTCTCGAGTTGGGAGGATACTCATGGTTCCTCTTGACTTGCAGTGGGGCCTCAAGTTTTCTTGGGGCAGTTCATCTCTAGCAGGGATGTGCGGTGTGGCTCCTGTCTTCTTGAAATGTGCAGGTGGCTACTCACTAGTTTTGGCATGGTACCTCTCTCTAGCCGTGGTCAGGGTCAACTCTGTAGCTATGGTGTGTTTGAGTCTCTCTAGTAGTGGTGTACAAGATCCTCTCTACTTGTGGTGTGAAGTGCATCTCAATTCGTGGCAAAAAATGCTTCTCTGTATGTGTGATGTCCTGAGGGACTTCACTCTAGCTTTTCTGGGGCAATCTGCTTCAGTTTTGGCTGGGGCGTCCCTCTATCATTTTGGCTAGTGACCCCTTTTCTTGTTAGAGCCTAAGGCGCCTGCTAAATTGCAGTGGGGAACTCGGGGTGCCTCTTGTGTTAGAGCAGTTGACATGGGAATCTTTTAGACTTCTGGTGGAGCCTCCTCTAGAGCTGCAGTAGGGCAGATCTTCTCAAGTAGTGATGTGCAGGCTGGCCCTGTCTAGTTGCAATGTGTGGGAGGCTATTCTCTATTTGCCACCTGGGGCTCCACTCTAGTTGCATCGGGGATCCACTTTTTATTTGTGGTGGAAAGGCTACTCTCTAGTTGTCATTTTCAGACTCATCTCTAGTTGTGGCGGGGGGGGGGGCTCCTACTTATTTGTGGTAGTTGGGCTCCTATGTAGTTGTGGTAGAGGGTTCTTCTCAAATTGTTATGTGAGTAGCTCCTCTATGGTTATGATGAGAAGGGGCACTTTTTCTAGTTGTGATACGGAGGAGACTATACTCTAGTTGTGGCAGTAGGAGTCCTCTATAGTTGTAGTATGATGGGCTCCTCTCTACTCATGGTAGAGGCCTTCTGTCTAATTGTGATGTGTGGGTATGCTCCTCTCTAATGGTGTTGTTCACAGGGGCTTATCTCTAATTGTGGCAGAGGTTTCCTCTCTAGTCGCAGTGTTGGTTTCCTCTTTTGTTACCCCCCGTGTGGGAGTTCTACTCTAATTTTGATGTGCTTGGGCACTTTTCTCTAATTATGATGTGTCAGCCAGGCTCCTATTTACCTGTAGCAGGGGTATCCACTCTAGTTGTGGCAGTGGTTCTCCACTCTAGGTGTGATGTACGAGCATGGGGAGTACCTCCCTAGTTGCAGCAGTGTGCTTCTAACTAGTTGTGGCTGAGGGTCAACTATCTAGTTTTTGGGTCTATTCAACTCTCTAGTTTTGTCACTTGGGCTTCACTCTAGTTGTGATGTGCCAGGGTATTCCTCCTTTGTTGTGTTGTGCCTATGGGAATCCTCTCTAGTTGTGGAGTGAGAACTCCTCTTTCATTGCATTATGATGTGTGGCTCTTCTCTAGGGGTAGATTGCTGCCTCTTCTCTATTTGTAGTTTGAGAGGCTACTCTCTACTAGTGGTGTGAAGCTTCCTCTCTAGATGTGGTTTAGGAGATTGCCCCTCTCCTGGGGTGGGGTGTGGTGCCTTCTTTCTTCATGTGATGTCCGAGTGGGCTCCTCACTTGTACAGTGTGTGGGCTCTTCTCTAGCTGTGGAGGGGGGCTCCTCTTTTTTTTTAATTACTTTTTATTTTTTTAGTTTGTTTTGCTTTACAATACTGTATTTGTTTTGCTACACATAGAAATGAATCAGCCACGAGTGTACATGGACTCCCAATCCCGACCCCCACCTCCCCCCTCCCGCCCCACACCCTCTCTCTGGATTATCCCTGTGCATCAGTCCCAAGCATCCTGCATCCTGCATCAAACCTGGACTGGCGATTCGTTTCACTTATGATATCACACATGTTACACTGCCACTCTGCCAACCCATCCCACCCTCTCCCTCTCCTACAGAGTCCAAAAGGCCGTTCTATACATCTGTGTCTCTTTTGCTGTCTTGCGCACAGGTTTATCATTACCATCATTCTAAATTCCATATATATGTGTAAGTATACTGTATTGGTGTTTTTCTTTCTGGCTTACTTCACTCTGTATAATCAGCTCCAGCGTCATCCACCTCATTAGAACTGATTCAAATGTATTCTTTTTAATAGCTGAGTAATACTCCATTGTGTATATGTACCACAGCTTTCTTATCCATTCATCTGCTGATGGACATCTAGGTTGCTTCCATGTCCTGGCTATTATAAACAGTGCTGCAATGAACATTGGGGTACACGTGTCTCTTTCAATTCTGGTTTCCTTGGTGTGTATGCCCAGGAGTGGGATCGCTGGATCATAAGGCAGTTTTTTAAGGAATCTCCTCACTGTTCTCCATAGTGGCTGTACTAATTTGCATTCCCACCAACAGTGTAAGAGGGTTCCCTTTTCTCCACACCCTTTCCAGCATTTATTGCTTGTTGACTTTTGGATCACAGCCATTCTGACTGGTGTGAAATGGTACATCAGGGGACTTGGTTGTCCTCTTGAGTTAAGGTGAGGCCACCACTCGAGTTGTGGTGGGATGGGTACTCTCTAGTAGCAATGTGCAGGATGGCTTCTGTTTAGTTGCAATGTGTTGGTGGCTAAACTACCTGTGGCATGGGGTCCTCTCTAGTTGATATGGGTTGTCAATGATTTTTGTGTCTGGTGGGCTCCTCTCTAGCTGTGGCATGCAGTCTCCTCTTGAGTTGTGTTAGGGGGATGTTCTCTAGCTACAGTGTGGTGGGAGCAACTCTAGTGCTGCAGTGGTGTGTTCTTCTTGAATTGTGGAGTGAGTTTCCTCTCTGGGAGTGATGTGCACAGGCACTATTTCCAGGTGTGATATGTGTCAGCCTACTCTAATTTTGGCATGACCTCTCCTCTTTAATTGTGGCATGGGAGCTTCGTCTCCAGTTGTGGATGGTGGTTTCTGTCTAAATGTGATGTGCAGGAAAGCTCCTCTCAACTGTTGATGTTCATGGGTCTGCTCTCTAGGTGTGATGGGGTTACTCCTCTTTGACGGTGGAAGGAGGATCTACTAGACTTGCAGCAGGGGACTCGTCTATTTGTGGTGGAGGGACCCTCTTCAGGTGTGATTTCTGTGGTCTCCTCTCCAGTTGTTGTGGTTGGACACTCAGTTTTGGTGGTTGGGTTCCACTCTTGTTGTGGTCATTGGCTTCTCTTAAGTTGTGACATAAGCCTCCTCTAAAGTTCAGGAGGGGACTCAGGGCTCCTCTCCAGTTGCAGTGGTGCCTCCTCTGGGGGTTCTCTGTGGGGAGAGTGTTTTCTCTACTTGTGGCATTGGGTGCTCCTCACTAGTTTTCACAGGGTTGCTCTGCTCTAGTTGTGAGAAGATCATCTTGACTTACTTCATTGCCTTGTCTCTATTTGCAGCAGACTGGCTCCCCTCAAGGTTCAATGTGTCGGTGTCTCCTCTCTGGTTTTTACAGGGGAATCCTCTCCAGTTTTGGCGGTGCTCCTCTGTTTCTCGCAGGGGGATCCTTCCCTCTGACAGCACAGGGCTCCTGTCGAGTTGTAGTGGGGGACTCAGCATTCCTCTCTAGTTGGGACATGTGATTTGGGGTTCCTTTAGAGTTGTGGTGGAGTCTCTTCTTGAGCTGCATGGGGCAGCACATCTCTAGTAGTGATAGCAGGCTGTCTCTTGTCCAATCGTGATGTGTACTAGGCTACTGAATAGATGTTATGGCATGGGGCTCCACTGTAGTTGCAGTGAGGTCACACGATGTTTCCTCTCCTCTCTAGTTGTGGTTTGCAAACTCCTCTCTAGTTGTGACAGAGGGGAGCCTTCCCCTTATCTGTGGCATGGGGCTTCCTCTCTTGTTGTGGTAGATGGTTCCTCTTGAATCATGGTGGGGGTGGGTTGCTCCTCTTGGGAATCCTCTCGAGTTTTGCTGGGGGCTTGGGGCTCATCTCGTATTGTGACAGGGAACTCGGGGTTCCTCTCAGGTCACAGCAGGGGAATAAGTCTTCCTCTCAAGTTGAGGCTACGAACTCAGTGTTACTCTCTAGTTGCAGCAGTTTAGGTGTTCCTCTTGAGTTGGGACAGGGAACTCGGGGTTCATCTTGAGTTGCAACAGGGGTGTAAGGCCTCCTTTCGAGTTGTGAGGGGGAACACAGTGTTCCTCTCAAGTTGAAACAGTGGACTTGGGTCTCCACTTGATTTGCAGCTGGGAAAACTGTGTTCCTCTTGAGTTATAGCAGGGTACTCAGAGCGAGGGACAGGAACTCAGTTTTCCTCTCGAGTTGCAGTAAGGGACTCAAGGTTCCATTCGAGCCATGGCGGGGAACTCGAGGTTCCTCTCGAGTGAGGGTGTTACTCAAAGTTCCTCGCGTTTTGCCATGAGACCTCCTCTAGTGTTGTCTTGGGGTGACTCATCTCTAGCAGAGATGTGCAGTTTGGCTTCTGTCTTGTCACAGTGTGTGGGTGGCTCCTCACTAGCTTTGGCATGAGACTTCTTTCTGGTTAGGATCAGGGTCAACTGTATAGTTTTGGTGGGTTTGATTCTCACTAGTTGTGGTCTGCAAGCTTCTCTCTAGTTGTGTTGTAAGGGTCATCTCTATTATCAGCAGAGGGGCTCATCTATCTGTGATGTCCTGTGGGCTCCTCTTGAGTTGTGTTGGAGGGCTCCTCTGGCATTGTGGGACTGTGCCTCTCTGGTTGGAGTGTGTGTGGCTCCATGGGAAAAGTCCTTTCTACTTTTGATGCTAGGGTCTCTAAACTAATATTAGTGGGCTTGCCTCTCGGTAGATGTTAGGGACTCCACTCGATTTACTTCAGGGAGTTTGTCTCTTTTTACAGCAGTGGGATTTCTTTCTAGGTGTGATTTCCAGGGGGACTCCACTCTATTTGTGCCAAGGGAATCCGATTCAATTTTGGGAGGGGTGCTCCTCTGTCATTGTGGCCAGGTTATCCTTTCTTGTTAAAGCCTAAGGCTTCTGTCGAATTGCAGCGCGGAACTTGGCATTCCTCCTGAGTTGCAGCAGGGGACTTTGTAGCGGGGATTCCTTTAGAGTTGTGATAGAGACTCACCTCAAGCTGCAGTGGGGCAGATTCTCTGTAGTAGCCCTGTGTAGGCTGGATACTGTCTAGTTGAAGTGTACAGAAGGCTACTCTCAAGAGGTGGTATGGGGTTCCACTGTAGTTGCAGTGTGTGTCCACTATTTTTGGTGGGTCTGCTCCTCTCTAGTTGTCATTTGAAGACTGCTCTCTATTTGTGGTAGGATGGCTCCTCTATGATTGTGATGTAAAGGGGCACTTTTTCTAGTTGTGTTGTACAGGAGCCTACACTCTACTTGAGGCAGTGGGAGTCCTCTTTAGTTGTGGCATGTTGAGCTCCTCTCTACTCATGGCAGGGGACTTCTGTATAATTGTGATATGTGGGTATGATGCTCTCTAATGGCGATATTCAGGGGAGAGGGCTTATCTATAGATGTGACAGGAGTCTCCTCTCTATTTGCAGTGTGGGCCTCTACTTTCGTTTTGATTCATGTGGAAGTTCTGCTCTGGTTTTGATGTGCATGGGCACTTTTCCATAATTGTGATGTGTTGGGTGGGCTCCTATCTATCTCTGCAAAACTAGTCCACTGCAGTTATGGTGGTGGTGCTCCACTCTAGCTGCAATTTAAGGTGAGGGTGGTATCTCTGTAGTTGAGGCAATATGCTCCTTACTATTACACCTGAATGTCAACTATCTAGTTGTGGCATGTATTCAACTCTCTAGTTTTGGCAGTTGGGCTTCACTCTAGTTGTGATGTGCTGGGGTGATCCTCCATAGTTGTATACTTCCTGGGGGAGTCCTCTCTAGTTGTGAAGTGGGAACTTCTGTCTTGCTGCATTATGCTCTGCTCCTCCTCTCTAGGTGCAGTTTGCTAGCTCATCTGTATTTGTGGTTTGAGGGGCTACTTTCAAGTATTGAAGTGGATCCTCCTCTCTAGATGGAATGTGCAAGACTGCTTTTCTCTAGGGGTGGAGTGCAGGGCTTCCTTTCTACATGCACTGTCTGGTTGAGCTCCTCTCTTATTGCAGTGTGTGGGCTCCACTCTAGTTGTAGTGGGGGACTCCACTCGAAATGCTTTGGGGAATGTATTTCCTCTCTAGTTGAGGTGGTGCCTCCACTTTAGTTGTGGTGGGGTGGTTCCTATCTAGTAGCAATGTGCAGGGTGGCTTCTGCTTAGTTTAGTTGGCCATCCCAACATGTGAGTGGCTAACCTACCTGTGGCATGGGGATCAATTCTCAGTTGAGTCAGGTGGGCTCCTCTCTAGTTTGCTGCCAGGCTCCTCTAGAGTTGTGTTAAGAGGGGATCTTCTCTATTGTGGTTTTCTAGGAGCACTTCTACAGTTGCAATGGAGTGTTCCTCTGGAATTGTGGTGGGAATATCCTCTATGGGAGTGATGTGCACAGGCACTATTTCCAGGTGTTATATGTGTGAGCCTACTCTCTAATTTTGGCATGACCCTTCCTCTTTAGTTTTGGTGTTTGTGCCTTCTCTCTTGTTCTGTTTAATTGTGATATGCTGGAATGCTCCTCTCAAGTGATAATGTTCAGGGAACTGTGCTGTGTGGTCTACTCTCTAGTTTTGGTGAGTTTGTTTCTCTCTGACATTTGTAGGGGGATCTAGTCGACTTTCGGGAGTGGGCACATTGCTTTTTGCTGTGGAGGGTGTCCTCTTTAGGTGCGATGTCTGGGGTTTCCCTCTAGTTGTGATGGGGGATACTCTCTAGTTTCGATGTGTGGGTTCCTGTCTCATTGTGGCCATGGGCTTCTCTTGAGTAGTGGCATAGGCCTCCTCTCAACTCCAGAAGAGGATCTGGGATTCCTCCCTAGTTGCAGTGGTGCCTCCTCTAGGGGTTATCTGTGGAGAGCGTGTTCATTCTACCTGTGGTGTTGGAGGCTTCTAACTAATTTTCACAGCGTTGATCCACTCTAGTTGTGATGGGCTCCTCTCGAGTTATCTTAGTGTCCTTGTCTCTATTTGCAGCAAAAGGGCTCCTCTCTAGGTGCAATGTGCTGGAGGGCTCCTCTTTAGTTTTGACAGGAGAATCCTCTGAAATTTCTTTGGGGGCTCCTCTGTCTTTCTTGATGGGGGCTCCTTCCTTGTGACAGCAAAGGGCTCCAGTCAAGTTGTGGTGGGGTACCCGGGGTTCCTCTCAAGTTGTGACAGGTCACTTGGAGTTCCTTTAGAATCGTGGAAGGACCTACTCTCGAGCTATGTGGCATAGCTCCTTTTTATTAGCTATTATCAGGCTGACTCCAGTCTTGTTGTGATGTGTGGTAGGCTACTCTATAGTTATGGCATATGGTTCCACTCTAGTCGTAGTGGGTGCCAACTGACGTTTTTGTTTCCACTCCTGTCTAGTTGTGGTTTGAAGACTCCTGTACAGATGTAGCAGGGCTGTGTGGTGGGGGTTCATCTTTAGTTGTGGTATGGGGATTCCTCTCTAGTTGCTGAAGCATGCTCCTCTCAGACTGTTGTGAGGGTGGCTCTTCTCTGCTTCTGATGTGAAAGCACAGTTTTTCCAATTCCGAGCTGAAGGAATATACTCTTTAATTGTGGCAGGGGACAGCCTCTTTTGTCGTGGCATGTAGTCCACCTCTCTATTAATAGCAGGGGACTTATGTTTAATTGTGATGTGTGGGTGTGTTTCTCTCTAGTGGTAATAATCAGCAGGGCTAATGTCCAGTCCCCTTGGTATTCTCTCTTCTAGTTGCAGTGTGCACTCCTCTCTTAAGATCTGAGTGTAAGCTCCTTGCTAGTTGTGGGGGCATTTTCTCTGGTTGTGTTGTGCAGGCTCTTCTCTAGCTGTGAAGGGGTGCTCATTTCTACTGACAGGGGGCTCTAAGCTAGCTCCAGGGTGAAGGGGTGCTCAACTTGTGACTGGGGCTCCTCCCTAGTTGTAGCAGGAGTCACCTCTCGAGTTGCTGCAAGGGATACCTCTCAAGTTTTGGTGGAGGGCTCATCTGTAACTGGAGAATAAATAACAACCAACACCTGTACTCTTGCCTGGAAAATCCCATGGATGGAGAAGCCTGGTAGGCTATAATCCATGGGGTCGCAAAGAGTCAGACATGACTGAGCGACTTTACTTTCACTTTTCATCTTTGGCTCCTGGTGGATAAGATGGTAAGGAATCTGCCAGGGATGCACACACCTGGGCTTGATCCCTCAGTCAGGAAGATCCCCTGGAGGAGGGCATGACAACCCAGTCTGGTATTCATGCCTGTAGAATCCCATGGACAGAAGAGCCTGGTGAGCTACACAGTCCATGGGTTCACAAAGAGTCACAGATGACTGAGCAGCTTACACAGAATCATCTGTAATTATGGTGGCGGACTCCTCTCTAGCTGTGGCATGGTGCCTCCTTTCTAGTTGTGGTGTGCTGGTGAGCTCCACTTAAGTTTCAGTGGGCAGCTTCTCTCTAGGTGTGGTGGTGGACTCATCTATAGCTGTAATATGGGGGCCTTTTTCTCATTGCAGTGTGCAGGCTCATCTCTAGTTGTGGTGAGGTGCTCTTCCTTAGTTCTGATGTCTGAGGGGACTCCTCTCTCATTGTGATGTGCAAGGTGTCTCATCTTTAATTGTGGTGTAGGGCTTGTCTCTCTTTGAAGCGAATGGGCTTCTCTCTAGATGTGATGTCTGGAGGGCCCCTCTCCTGTTGTAGATGGTGGCCTCTCTCAAGTTGTGTCAGAGGGCTCCCCTAGAGTTATTGCAGGGTACTCAAGAGGGTACCTCCTCTTGGATGCTGTTGTGCCTCCTCTAGCATTTGTCATGTGGGTGGCTCATGCGAGGGCTCTTCTCCACTTTTAGCTCTACGAGTTCCTCACTCATTTTGGTGGGTTTGACCCTCTCTAGTTGTGATGGGTGGTCAACTCTCTAGTTGTGGTGAGGGAGCTCCTCTCTAGTTGCGTTGGGCAAGGCTTTTCCTCAATAGTGGTGATATGTATAAGGCTCTTCTCTACATGAGGAATGCAGGCTCCTCTGGAGTTTTGGCAGGAGGCTTGTCTGTTGCTGTGCTGGTGGGTTCCTCTCTAAGTCAAATTCCAGGGGCTCCTGTTTAGTTGTGGGGGCTTTTCTCTAGTTGTGATGTGTGGACTCCTCTCTAGTGGTGGCAGGCTACAACTTTCTTTATGTGGCAAAGGACTCCAAGCTAGTTGCTGTGTTCATGGGGCTCTCAAGTTATGGTTGGTGTATTTCTGTATTTTCAGTGTTGGGTTCCTCTCTATTTGTCTCAGGAGGCACATATCATTTTGGTGTGGGGCTCAGGGCTCCTCTAAAATGAGGCAGAGGATCATGTCAAAATGAAGCAGGGGGCTCCTCTTTAATTGTGGCTGGGGACTCCTTTCTACCTGTGGCATGGATGTTTCTTCCTAGTTGTGGTGTTCTGGTTAGATCCTCTTGAGTATCAGTGGAAGCTCCTCTCTAGTTGTGGTAGGTTATTATATCTAGCTGTGGTGTGGCTGCACCTTTCTAGTTTTGGTGTGTAGGCTCCTTTCTTGTTATGGTGAGGGTCTCTTTATTTGGAACATCTGAGGGGAGTCCTCTCTCATTGCAAGGTGCAGTGTCCTCCTTTGTGTGCTGTGGTTGGGTAGCTCATCTATATTTGCTGCCATGTGACTCCTCTCTAGGTGTGATGTCTGAAGGCATCCTCTTGCACTGTGGATAGTGACTTCTCTCAAGTAGCAGCAAAGTGCTCCTCTTGAATTGTGGCAAAGGAATTGGGGCATCTTTTGAGTTGCAGTGGTCCCTTCTATAAGGTTGTGTGGGGGGATCTATAGGTGGGTCCTCTCTCCTTTTGACTATGAATTCCTCACAAAATTTAAGGTGGTTGCTCCTCTCTACTTCTGAGGGCCTCCTCTGAATTTACTTCAAGGGGTTTATCTCTATTTGCAGCAGAGTGACTCCACATTATGTGTGATGTCTTGGTGGTTTCCCGTTTACTTGTGGCAGGGGAAACCTCTCCAGTTTTGGTGGGAGTCTACCAGAGTCCAGCCCCGGTGGATCCAGGGAATTTGAAGGGTGGGTGGAGTCAGTGTCTAGGAAAGGACTATAATTAGAAAAGAGAGATTAGGAAAGAATAGCGTGGTAGGAAAATTTAGTGGAGAAAAGAGGCTGTATTCCTTGGTTTAGGTGGAAAACCAATAAAACCTCGAGACAAGAGGTTTGCACCATCTATGTAGGCCATTGGCACCCACTTGAATAGTGGAGGGTTCCCCGCCTTGGGCTCCCTCTCACGTGGGCCTTAGAAGTCAGGGCAAGTAAGTAGACATGATGAGACTCCACACCCCAGATGGGAATTCAGTCAGAAAAGAAGAGAAGGAGAAAAGACCACAAGGGGGAAACCAGTCTTTCCAGTGACTGGCCCATCCTATATTGTTCAGGAAAACTTTTTATACTTTTGGTTGTACATAGAGATCAATGGATAATACAAAGTTATGCAGCATCAACAGCCCTGACTCTTATTGAGACCAGGCTTTCTCTCTGCATACTTAGCTGTATACACAAGTCTTGGGTGATTTGCATCATCTTCTGGCCAGAAGGCCTATTAGCATTTTACAGCCCTATTCTGATAAGGGTCTGTCAACCAGAAAACTTATTTGCCTTAATAGTGTTGTTCTTTTCCAAAATCTAGGGCCACTCTCAGAAAGCACTAAATAAAGTTACATTCTTACATAGCAAGGACACAAAAATTTATAACAAAGAGGAGTACAGTGATTTATAATAAAGAGAAAATTAATTAAATCAAAAGTCTAGAGGGCGCCTAAGATGGCAGAGGAATAGGACGGGAGACCACTTTCTCCCCCACAAATTCATCAAAAGAACATCTTAATGCTGAGTAAAATCTACAGGGCAACTTCTGAATGCAGGCAGAGGTCTTCAGGCATCCAGAAAAGCAGAATATTGTCTTCAAAAACAGGTAGGAAAAATACAAAAGACGAAAAAAGAAACAAAGGAAGTAGGGAGGGAGCTCCTTCCCAGGAAGGGAGTCCTGTCCTGGGAAGAGAGTTTTAAAAAGAGAGAAGTTTCCAAATGCCGGGAAACACTCTCACTGCCGAATTTGTGGCGAGTCTTGGAAGCCCAGAGGGAAACATAACAGGGAAGAAAAACAAATGGTTGATTAAGACCAACAGATTACGAGCCCAACAGTAACTCCCCCAGCGGAGAAGCAGAGCAGATGCCTGCATCCACCACTAGCAAGTAGTGGCTGGGCAAGGAGGCACACGAGACATGAGCAGCAGCACTAGATCGTTCGGAATGCCGGCGCATAACCAGAACGAACTAACTCAGGCTAGCACACCAGACTGTGGGACAGTTACCACACGCAAAGCTCAAACATAAGACACTGCCAGGACCGCTCACAGAACAAAGGACGAAACAGAAATAGCTGGCTGCAGACCATCCCCCGCTGGCAATAGGCAGCCAGAGCCGTAACGGCTGGACCATGGCAATTGCAGCCCCAGAGAGACTTTACTGACCAAACTGCAAGCAGGCTTCTTTGCTAACAAAGAATTCTTGGGGTGTTGGGCAGTCACAATTTGCCTGATGAAAGGTGCCAGGGATACACCCAGAAAACTGAGCAGCTGGAAAAGGCGATAAGCCGTGCGACTGCACTCGCGAAACACCTGAGCTACTTGGTCCTGGGAAGGGCACAAAGCGCAGGCCCAAATGAATCTGCGACTACCTGGGCACCATGCCTGAGAGGCTTAGACCAGGGAGGTGCATGCAGCCTAGGGCTGGCCTCAGCCGGTTCCCAGCAGAGAAACATGGAGCCTGAGCGGTGTGCGCCTGGTGTAGGGGCAGGCCCAGGGGGCTGAGACACTGTGAATACAAGCCAGAGCTATTTGGCAGCAGCATCACTCCCTCCCCACAGCGTGACTGACCAAGTAAGCCTTAACAAAAAATAAAAAATAAAAAAGTGACT
Organism: Aepyceros melampus; assembly: GCA_006408695.1. NCBI lineage: Eukaryota > Metazoa > Chordata > Mammalia > Artiodactyla > Bovidae > Aepyceros > Aepyceros melampus. Next base: position 212,696 of record SJXQ01009007.1, read on the forward strand.
TCCACCACCACCCCCTGTGTCAGGGCGGAAATCAGACACTGAAAAGACCAGCAAACAGAAGAAGCTAAACAGAGGGATCCGCCTTGGAAGTGGCTCCACACTGCATACAACACCAGAGAAAGGGCCAGAAATATCTTTACTATTTTTTCAACCATTCTTTATTATTATTATTATTATTTTCTATTATTATTTTTTGGAAGATGTTTTTGTTTGATTGTTTTTTATTCCTTTCTTTTTCTTCTCCTTTTTTTTTAAATTTTTAAGTCCTCTATTTCTCTTTTAATTTTAATTTTTATAACCTACTATCACTTTTCAAAAAAAAAGATCCTATTTTTAAAGCAAATGCCATATATACATATATATATATATATACAATTTATTTTTTTCGAGTGGCTGTTGGTGTTGGTCCTTAATAATTCCCGTGACTTTTTTTCCCCCTTCTCTTCTTGTTCTTCTTCTTTTCTTTAATATTGTATTTTTGAAAATCCAACCTCAACTCTAAATTTTTAATCTTTGCTTTTTTGTATTTGGTGCCAATTTTTTACATTTAAAAACCCAATCTTCAGTACTCAATTTTACCTGAGAGTGAGACTACTGGCCTGACCACTCTCTCCTCTTTTGGACTCTCCTTTCTCCCCAGCAGGTTATCTCTCTTTCCTCCCTCTCCCTTCTCTTCTCTACCCAACTCTGTGAATCCCTGTGTGTTCCAGACGATGAAGAACACTTAGAGAACTGGTTACAGGCTGGATCTGTCTCTCCCTCTTTTCATTTCCCTCATTTATCCTCCTGGCCACCTCTGACTACTTCCTCCCTCTCCTCTTCCCTGTATAACTCAGTGATCATCTCTGAGTGGTCCAGACTGAGGAGCACACATAAGGAAGTGATTACTGGCTAGCTTGCTCTCTCTCCTTTGATCCCACCTCATCTCATTCCAGTGTTCTCTAACTACCCCCTCCCTCTCCCTTTCTCTATGTAACTCAGAGAACCTCTCTGGGTGTCCCTCAATGTGGAAAACCTCTTCATCTTTAACCTAAATGTTTTTATCATTGGTGCTATATAGATGGAGAAGCCTTGAGGTTACTGTAAAAATAAAACTGAAAACCAGAAGCAGGAGACTTAAGCCCAAATCCAGAGAATATCAGAGAACTCCTCAACCCAGGGAACATTAATCAATAGGAGCTCATCAAACACCTCCATAACTACACTGACACCAAGCACCACCCAAGGCCCAACAAGTTCCAGAGCAAGACATACTACTCAAATTCACCAGTAACACAGGACCACACCCCTGAGCTTCAATATACAAGCAGCACAAGTTACTCCAAAACCATAAACATCTCCTAACTCATTTCTGGACACTTCACTGCACTCCAGAGAGAAGAAATCCAGCCATACCCAACAGAACTCCGACAAAAGCATCCCCAACCAAGAAACCTTGACAAGCCACTGATACAACCCCACCCACAGTGAGGGAACTCCATAATTAGGAGAATTCCACAAATTCCCAGAATACAGAAAGGCCACACCAAACACAGCAATAAAACCAAGATGAAGAGACAGAGGAATGCCCAGCAGGTAAAGGAACAGGATAAATGCCCACCAAACCAATCAAAAGAGGAGGAGATAGGGAATCTACCTGAGAAAGAATTCCAAATAATGATAGTGAAACTGATCCAAAATCTTGAAATCAAAATGGAAGCACAAATAAATAGCCTGGAGACAAGGATAGAGAAGATGCAAGAAAGGTTTAATAAGGACCTAGAAGAAATAAAAAAGAGTCAATATATAATGAATAATGCAATAAATGAGATCAGAAACACTCTGGAGGCAACAAATAGTAGAATATCAGAGGCAGAAGATAGGATTAGTGAAATAGAAGATAGAGTGGTAGAAATAAATGAATCAGAAAGGAAAAAAGAAAAACAATTCAAAGAAATGAAGACAATCTCAGAGACCTCCAGGACAATATGAAATGCTCCAACATTCGAATTATATGAGTCCCAGAAGAAGAAGACCAAAAGAAAGACCATGAAGAAATACTTGAGGAGATAATAGTTGAAAACTTCCCTAAAATGGGGAAGGAAATAATCACCCAAATCCAGGAAAACCAGAGAGTTCCAAACAGAATAAACCCAAGGTGAAACACCCCAAGACACATAATCAAATTAACAAATATCAAACACAAAGAACAAATCTTAAAAGCAGCAAGGGAAAAACAACAAAAAACTCACAAGGGATTTCCCATAATAATAACTGCAGATCTTTCAATAGAAACTCTTCAGGCCAGGAGGGGAGAGGCAGAAGATAGGATTAGTGAAATAGAAGATAGAATGGTAGAAATAAATGAATCAGAAAGGAAAAAAGAAAAACGAATTAAAAGAAATGAAGACAATCTCAGAGACCTCCAGGACAATATGAAACGCTCCAGCATTCGAATTATAGGAGTCCCAGAAGAAGACCAAAAGAAAGACCATGAAAAAATACTTGAGGAGATAATAGTTGAAAACTTCCCTAAAATGGGGAAGGAAATAATCAGCCAAATCCAAGAAACCCAGAGAGCTCCAAACAGGATAAACCCAAGGCGAAACACCCCAAGACACATATTAATCAAAGTAACCAGGAGGGAATGGCAAGACATACTTAGAGTGATGAAAGAAAATAACCTACAGCCCAGATTACTGTACCCAGCAAGGATCTCATTCAAATATGAAGGGGAAATCAAAAGCTTTACAGACAAGCAAAAGCTGAGAGAATTCAGCACCACCAAACCAGCTCTCCAACAAATGCTAAAGAATTTTTTTCTAGACAGGAAACACAAAAATGGCATATAAACCTGAACCCAAAGCAATAAAATAAATGGCAACAGGATCATACTTATCAATAATTACCTTAAATGTAAATGGGTTGAATGCCCCAACCAAAAGGCAAAGACTGGCTGAATGGATACAAAAACAAGACCCCTATATATGCTGCCTACAAGAGACCCACCTCAAAACAAGGGACATATACAGACTGAAAGTGAAGGGATGGAAAAGATATTCCATGCAAATAGAGACCAAAAGAAAGCAGGAGTGGCAATACTCATATCCGATAAGATAGACTTTAAAACAAAGGCTGTGAAAAGAGACAAAGAAGGCCACTACATAATGATTAAAGGATCAATCCAATAAGAAGATATAACAATTATAAATAAATATGCACCCAACATAGGAGCACTGCAATATGTATGAGAAATGCTAACTACTATGAAAGGGGAAATTAACAATAACACAATAATAGTGAGAGACTTTAATACCCCCACTCACATATATGGACAGATCAACTAAACGGAAAATTAACAAAGAAACACAAATTTTAAATGATACATTAGACCAGTTAGACCTAATTGATATCTATAGAACATTTCACCCCCAAACAATAAATTTCACCATTTTCTAAAGTGCTCAAGGAACTTCTCCAAGATAGATCACATTCTGGGCCATAAAGCTAACCTTGATAAATTCAAAAAAATTGAAATCATTCGAAGCATCTTTTTGGACCATAATGCATTAAGATTAGATCTCAATTACAGCAGAAAAAACTATTAAAAACTCCAACATATGGAGGCTGAAAAACGCACTTCTGAATAATCAACAAATCACAGAAGAAATCAAAAAAGAAATCAAAATATGCATAGAAACGAATGATAATGAAAACACAACAACCCAAAACCTGTGGGACACTATAAAAGCAGTGCTAAGAGGAAAGTTCATAGCAATACAGGCATACCTCAAGAAACAAGAAAAAAGTCAAATAAATAACTTAACTCTACACCTAAAGCAACTAGAAAAGGAAGAAATGGAGAACCCCAGAGCTAGTAGAAGGAAAGAAATCATAAAAATTAGGGCAGAAATAAATGCAAAAGAAACAAAAGAGACCATAGCAAAAATCAACAAAGCCAAAAGCTGGTTCTTTGAAAGGATAAATAAAATTGACAAACCATTAGCCAGACTCATCAAGAAACAAAGGGAGAAAAATCAAATCAATAAAATTAGAAATGAAAATGGAGAGATCACAACAGACAACACAGAAATACAAAGGATCATAAGAGACTACTATCAGCAANGAAAGAAATTATAGAAATTAGGGCAGAAATAAATGCAAAAAAACAAAAGAGACCATAGCAAAAATCCACAAAGCCAAAAGCTCGTTCTTTGAAAGGATAAATAAAATTGACAAACCATTAGCCAGACTCATCAAGAAACAAAGGGAGAAAAATCAAATCAATAAAATTAGAAATGAAAAGGGAGAGATCACAACAGACAACTTAGATTTCTTTTTATGCCTTGATAGAGCTAGTGTATACAAGTAGATAATATTTTTTTAAAGTACAGTTTATTGTGCTCAGTTGCTCTGTTGTGTCTGACTCTTTGTGACCCCATGGACTGTAGCCCGCCAGTCTCCTCTGTCCATGGGATTTTCTAGGCAGGAATACTGGAGTGGGTTGCCATCTCCTTCTTCAGGGGATCTTCCTGAACCAGGGATTGAACCTGCATCTCCTAGGTCTCTTGCATTGGCAGATGGTTTCTTACCGGCTGAGCCTCAAAGAATATATATTATAGTGCAGCAGAAGGAGCTCTTGGTAAGCCCTCAGAGTAGCAGTGTGGTCTTGGGAAATACGGCTTTTTGTCTTAAACTTCAGTTCTCTGGTCTGTAAGATAGGAAAGTATGTCCCTTCTGTCTACTCTGAAATATTATTAGGAGTTGTGAACAGGATGTGAAGAGTTTTTAAATCTGAAAATAATGCTTTGCCTATTACTTTAAATATGTTTAGAAAAATCTGCCTAAACTTACTGTAAGTTCCATATAAAGAAAACACAAGAGTTGGATGGAAATGTAGATTTTTCATTTTCTACACTCAAAAGGACAAATTTCTTATGACTTTCTAATAGAAAAATTTTCAGGTTTGAGGGCATAAATTTATTTTATCAGTTTAGTAGATGAGGGTGTTGATGCACACAGCAAAATTTTGTGTCTTACATAAGACCAGTGGCAGACCTAGAAATATACAAACCTTAAGGGCGCAACAGAAGATGAGATGTTGGATGGCATCACCAACTCAACGGACACGAATTTGACTAAACTCCCGGGAGATGGTGAGGCACGGGGACGCCTGGCGTGCTGTAGTCCATGGGGTCACAAAGAGTCAGAGACAACTCAGTGACTGAACTGTGACTCTTGGGGGTCTGAATATCTACTTAAGTTTTCTATACTGTAGTAAAATGAATAAAGCAACTAAGAGTTTGAAAAAAAAATTAGTTTTAAAATATGGGGTTTTATACTTAATTACATCTAAAATCTAATTTTTCTAAATTTAAAAATCTGTCCTCTGTAGTTTTGTTTAGCATGATTTGAAGACAAAGAAGGAGTTGATGATAATGAAAAAGAATGTACAATATTCTGCCTAATATTTCCTTATGGATTCTCATTTGCCTGGTATTATTGAAGAAAGTTCCAGGTTTTACATTTAGGGAGATCAACTTCTAGTCTGCGTTTTGGGTTTATAACATATGAAAGATGACTGAAACATTTGAAATTAATTAAGTACACCTCTTATTCTGTGACTAATCATTCACCTTAAAATGTTGGCGAGCAGTGCACACCCAGAACTGTAGCTACATAGATTTAGATCAAGTTGACTTTTTATTTCCTTAACATTCTGGCTTATTCTGTTGAGGCTTGTGATGCAATTCTCAGCAGAGAAACAGACAAATGCCAGCATATCCATAGAGTATCACATCAGAATGGGAAGAATGTGCTTTGTTTCACAACCTCTCCATTGTGGTAAAGCAACACTGGGACCAGGCTAAGGAAATGCTGACTCAGTGTTTCCCATCCTAGAATTTTAACAGCAATACCACAGACCTTCCTACCCCCTTGCCAGGGAAAATTGCCTTTATTTGGCATAAATAATTTAAGTATATCTTATTGCTAAATTAGTATTCACTTCTAAATTCCTGAACATGTTTACCACAAACACATTGTTCCTTCCAGCTTAAATAATATATTACTTTAGGGACTAATTCTGTGGCTTTTACTTAGGAAATATAGTCCCAGAAGTAAGTCAATTCTAGGCTGTAAATTCACTCTAGTTCCATCATTTTTTCCCCCAATGCAAGTGCTGTTCTCAGCCTGTGTTAATAATGAAGATTTGTTGGAAGGGTCCTGGATGCGATTATTATTTTTGAAATGGGAGTTAGAGTTTGTTAACATAGTTTATTCGTTAGTTTACTGAATACACTTAACATTTTTTAAAGAATTTTTAAATATAATAACTGACATTTTTTTATACTGAGGAATAAAAATTGGTGAACAACTTTCTGTATAAATTATTTATCTCCCTTGCTCTAATCTCAGTACCTTTAAAAACACAGATTAAACCATTAGAAAAGTTAGTTAAAAACCACTTTCTACTTTAGAAAAAAAATTTCAAAACTTTATCAAGATGCATAGATCACCTTTGTATTTTGTGTTTTGCTTTTCCCCGTCTTTATTAGTGCTGTTCTCAGCCTGTGTTAATAATGAAGATTTGTTGGAAGGGTCCTGGATGCGATTATTATTTTTGAAATGGGAGTTAGAGTTTGTTAACATAGTTTATTCGTTAGTTTACTGAATACACTTAACATTTTTTAAAGAATTTTTAAATATAATAACTGACATTTTTTTATACTGAGGAATAAAAATTGGTGAACAACTTTCTGTATAAATTATTTATCTCCCTTGCTCTAATCTCAGTACCTTTAAAAACACAGATTAAACCATTAGAAAAGTTAGTTAAAAACCACTTTCTACTTTAGAAAAAAAATTTCAAAACTTTATCAAGATGCATAGATCACCTTTGTATTTTGTGTTTTGCTTTTCCCCGTCTTTATACAAGACATGTTCATGTCCTGTAGTTACTGATTTGATTAATACTACTTTGAAGTGGAAGTTGAAGTGGAGTCACTCAGACGTGTCTGACTCTTTGCCACCCCATGGACTGTAGCCTACCAGGCTCCTCCCTCCATGGGATTCTCAGGCAAGAATACTGGAGTGGAAAAAAAAAAAAGAATACTGGAGTGGGTTGCCATTTCCTTCTCCAGGGGATCTTCCCGACCCAGGGATCGAACCCGGGTCTCCCTCATTCCAGGCAGACGCTTTAACCACTGAGCCCCAGGGAAGCCCAATATTACTTTAATCACCATCAGTCTCTTTCCCCTCAGCCACTTTCTTGATTCAGTTCCTCATTGTCTCTTTCATTTTGAACTCCATCAGTTGCTGGACTGATCATCTTCTTTAGTTTCATTTTAAATTGTTAGCAATAAATATTTGCACTCTTCAGCAGTATTTTCAATTCTTCTCCCTCCAGCACATGGTAAAGCTGCACTGCTTTGTGTCCCTGTATGAAATATGAGCTGTGACATATGTCATTTCTTGTTGGGAACCTCCAATGGCTCATGTCACCATGCCCCCTACCCTTCTTTGCTATCACTGCCAGTGACTCTCATGTGTGAAGGCTTTGTCGGCCAGCATCCTTGAATGAGGATGAAATGGAATAGCACTCTTGCCTCCACCCTAAACCCCAGACAAACCAAGAAATAAACTTTAATTTTTTAAGCCACTGAGAATTTTAGATTTGTTTTTGACTGCAACATAACTTAAACATTCTTTACTGATAGACTATCCCACTCAGAAAAGAAATCTTTGAAGAGTGGTTTTTTCCAATATGCAAAACTTTCGATGTTACTACTGTTCTCAGAATTCTTTGGTGGGGCCCCAAGATAAATAAATAAAAACAAAATTCCTATCTCTGGTACCAAAGGTCCTTTATGAACTGGCTTCTAATTTTTAAAATCAATAAAAGAGTTTAATAATGTGATAAATTTAAAAAATATGAAAAACTATAAATTTCCTATGTATAATATAATGGAGTTTCCCAGGTTACTCAGCAATAAAGGATCCGCCTGCCAATGTAGATGACACAGGTACAATCTCCAGGTTGGGAAGATCTTCTGGAGAAGGAAATGGTATCCCACTCCAGTATTCTTGCCTGGAAAATCCATGGACAAGGAAGCATGGCAGGCTACAGTCCATAGGGTCACAAAAGAGTTGGACACAATTTATCAACCAAACAACAATAACAATAATCTTCTTTCATTCAATCAACTAATACTTACTGAGATGTAGTGGTAGGCATCTAAACCTTTTGTATTCAAAACAATCAGAGGGTAAAGTATATTTATTGTGACAAGTGGAAAGAGCTTGTGTTTGGGCACTACAAAGAGCTGGGTGAGGAATCCTGCCAGTGGCACTTAATAGTTGCATCATCTGAGACCTGATTTTTAACTGCTCTGAATTTCAGACCCCTCATACAGAATAAGGATGACAATCCCTACCATAGATAACTGGCAAAGACAAACCTCTACCATAGAGGTTTTAATTAAGCCATATATTGAAAGGGCTTGGCATGGAAGCTCAGTTATTACTGGCTTAGTCTTTTGCAGATGAGAATATAGAAGCTGAGTTGAACATCAGATGGGTTTCTACACTTTTTCAGGTTTTGCACTTTCAGGCTTTGTACATTCAAGACTGATTTAAATTTCCTTTTCCTTCCAGATTGTCATTTCCTGTAGTTTCTTTTCTTTATTCTTCAATATCTATGAACCCTGCTTAATTTGGGGGAGGAGAGGCTGCACAGAGGCAAGATTGAGATCACAAGATCACTTGAAGCCTTCTCAGGGTCCTCTGGAATCTTTAGGTGGGAATGTGGAGAGTATGGCTGAAGCATCCCTCATCACTTCTAAAAGATGTGTATCTTTCATTCTATCCATGACAAGTGCTTTAGGGAAGAACTTCCCTGTGACTACAGGTTAAACAAATAAACAAAACTTTGACAATTAAGGCTCATAGACACGAGGAAGATTCTTTCCTGTAATGGTGATATATGTTAAGGCCATATATCAGGACAGCTTGGGATTTATTGGCAGCTCAGCAAAATAAAGGGCTTCCCTGGTGGCTCAGAGGTTAAAGCATCTGCCCGCAATGCAGGAGACCTGGGTTCAATCCCTGGGTCGGGAAGATCCCCTGGAGAAGAAAATGGCAACCCACTCCAGTATTCTTGCCTGGAGAATCCCATGGATGGAGGACCTTGGTAAGCTACAGTCCACGGGATCGCAAAGAGTCTGACACGACTGAGTGAAATAAAGAAACCAGATACTTCTTAAGGTTACTGTCTTTATATTGTCAGTTGTCTTTTCTTTTTTTTTTTAATTAATTTTTATTTTTTAGTTTGTTTTGCTTTACAATACTGTATTCATTTTGCTATACATTGACATGAATCAGCCACGAGTATACATGAACTCCCAATCCCGACCCCCACCTCCCCCC
>SJXQ01009008.1:0-23525 GCA_006408695.1 Aepyceros melampus
AGAGTGGCAGTGTAACATGTATGATATCATAAGTGAAATGAATCGCCGGTCTAGGTTCAATGCAGGATGCTTGGGACTGAGGCACGGGGATAATCCAGAAAGATGGTGTGGGGGGGCGAGGGGGGAGGTGGGGGTCGGGATTGGGAGTTCATGTATACTCGTGGCTGATTCATGTCAATGTATAGCAAAACAAATACAGTATTGTAAAGCAAAAAAAAAAAAAAAAAGAACACAAGTTCTCTATATTATCTTTAACACAGCCTGACAGCTGCCATTTCTATTACTGATAGAAGTACATTTTCCTGAATATCACTAATATTTTATTTTTTTAATCATTAAGCAAATCTTTTTGACATCTTGTATTACCAAATAAAATGTAATCCATTTGATTTAATGTCTTAGAGAAACAGTGCTGTACTTGTCTTTGTTTTGCCTTTCAAAGATTGAGGAAATTATGGGCAGTGACATATTTCCCCCAGAACACCCAGAAGCAATGAATACTGGGGCATGTCTGATGACTGCCAAGTTTCACTACTCAGAGAACTTGGAGCAAAAGATTAAACCCTGGATACACCTGGGCATATCTGTATCAATCATGGGGCACAACAGAGTTGCATCAGCCCTACAATGGGAAATTCTTTCTAAAGGATTTGTTAACAAATTACTGTTTCATGTATATTGTATTTTTACCCTTGAAGCCAAGAGAGAGAAAATATTTATGCTAGAGAGGAAACAGGATCCATTTGATTAGCATCAGAAGAGACAAAGAGGAAAAGAACATTTCTTGAAGCCTTTTTTTTTTTCCCAATAAAGAAGCAGAAGTATGTATATAAATTAAGAAATTAATTCTCACTCTATTTTCTGCAAAAGTGTCATGATTCACATGAGAAATAAGGAAATCCTGCTATTTGCTACAATATAAATGGACCTAGAGGACATGATGCCAAGTGAAATAATTCTGAAATAGAAAACAAATACTGTGTGATGTTAGTTATAGCTGGAATCTCAAAAACAAATCGAAACTCATAGAAATAGAAACTCCAACACTGATTGTCAGGGCCAAAGGATAGGCTGGGGAGGATTAGGGAGATACTGGTTAAAGGTTACAAACTTCCAGGCAGAAGGTGAATAAGTTCTGGGAATCCAACACCCAGAATTGTGATTACAATTGACAGGACTACATTGTATACTCGAAAGCTGATAGGAGAGTAAATTGTAAATGTTCACAACACAAAAAAGAAATAAGTATGGCACATAATCGAGGTGTTAACTAACACTACAGTGGTAATCATATTGCAAAAATATGTGTACTAAACAAACGTACTCAGCTTACACCACGTTCTGTATTAATTATATCTCAATAAAGTTGGGAGGGGAAATGATGTTAAAAACAATAAGGTAGAGCAGCAACAGTATTAACTCAGTCAATAGTGTTTATTTTGTTTGTATCAAATAGCAGTCATAGTACCAAGTGTTTTGGGTTTCCCTGGAGGCTCAGTGGTAAAGAATCCACCTGCAGTGCAGGAGACATGGGAGACGCAGGTTCAGTCTCTGGGTCGGGAAGCTCCCCTGGAGGAGGAAACGGCAACCCCCTCCAGTATTCCTGTCTGGGAAATTCCACGGACAGAGGAGCCTGGTGGGCTACAGTCCATGGGGTCGCAAAAAGTAGGACAAGACTGAGCAGCTAACACACACACACACACACACACACACACACACACACACACAGCAGGAGCGAGCAGAGCAGTCTATTTTAAAATCCCAGTTGCATGGATTTTACCTGTTCCTTCCTGAAAGCAGTTTGGCTAGGGTTGAGGGTAAGGGGCAGTGCCTTCTATGATAGGAATAAGCTGTGGCAAGCCTTCTCTCCAAGGCAATGCTGACTCAACAGTGGGGAAAAAATAATTCTCACCCACTGAAGCTTTTCACAGAGTCAACATTTGATTTTTCAAACTGAAAGGAGGTTGAGGCAAATCTCAGCCTTTACATGAGTTGTGCTTTATAATGGGTCTTCCCCAATGGCTCAGCAGAGACAGAATCTGCCTGCCAATGCAGGAGATACAGACGTCATGGGTTCAGTTCCTGAGTCTGGAAGATCCCCTGGAGAAGGAAATGACAACTCACACCAGCATTTTTGCCTGAAAAATCCCAGGAACAAAGGAGCTTTGCAAGCTACAGTCCGTGAGGTTACAGAGTCAGACATGACTGAACACTTTATAATATGGAAAGTACTTTGGTTATATTAACTGCTATTCTCATAACAGTGCATGAGATGGGTAGAAATTTTGAATCCTCATTATATGTAAGTAAAAAAGTGAGAGTTTCGAAAGAAGAAGGTTTGTGATTTCCAAGTATACACAGTTAGAAAGAAGGAGCCAGGCCTCAAAATCTTTTTTAAAGAAATAATTTAGTCAAGTTCTCATCTTTGGGAGAAGGGAATGGTTTTCCTAAAGAAAAGTTAATTTCCTGGAGTCACACTGCCAATTAGGGCTGGTTGCCACCCTAAATGCCTTCTTTTGCTTAACTAAGAAAGACTGTAGTACAGCCAGTAGCAATTCTTTATTGTTCACATATCAGTACAAACAGAGCCTCTGCTTGGGCTCCAAGCACTAAAGAGGACTCTGACCCTTCTTTGTTTTTGTCCTGGAGTCTGCAGTGTCAGTAGGACCCACCCAGATCCTGCATGGTGCCCGGAACACATTGTGCAATTGTTTCAGCAGTACAACAACTTCCTCCATGTACAAACCTGCCGCCCAAGCTGTGCTTCTGTGAACTCTAGGCATGCCATCTTGGAGGCATAGTTCAGGTCATTTCAGTTCAGTCACTCAGTCGTGTCCGACTCTTTGCAACCCCATGAATCGCAGCACGCCAGGCCTCCCTGTCCATCACCGTCTCCCGGAGTTCACTCAAACTCACGTCCATCGAGTCAGTGATGCCATCTAGCTATCTCAAACTCTGTCGTCCCCTTTTCCTCCTGCCCCCAATCCCTCCCAGCATCAGAGTCTTTTCCAATGAGTCAACTCTTCGCATGAGGTGGCCAAAGTACTGGAGTTTCAGCATTAACATCATTCCTTCTGAAGAACACCGAGGACTGATCTCCTTTAGAATGGACTGGTTGGATCTCCTTGCAGTCCAAGGGACTCTCAAGAGTCTTCTCCAACACCACAGTTCAAAAGCATCAATTCTTCGGTGGTCATCTTTCTTCACAGTCCAACTCTCACATCCATACATGTCCACTGGAAAAACCATAGCCTTAACTAGACAGACCTTTATTGGCAAAGGAATGTCTCTGCATTTCAATATGCTATCTAGGTTAGTCATAACTTTTCTTCTAAGGAGTAAGCATCTTTTAATTTCATGGCTGCAGTCACCATCTGCAGTGATTTTGGAGCCCCAAAAAATAAAGTCTGACACTGTTTCTACTGTTTCCCCATTTTCCAATGAGTCAACTCTTCGCATGAGGTGGCCAAAGTACTGGAGTTTCAGCATTAACATCATTCCTTCTGAAGAACACCGAGGACTGATCTCCTTTAGAATGGACTGGTTGGATCTCCTTGCAGTCCAAGGGACTCTCAAGAGTCTTCTCCAACACCACAGTTCAAAAGCATCAATTCTTCGGTGGTCATCTTTCTTCACAGTCCAACTCTCACATCCATACATGTCCACTGGAAAAACCATAGCCTTAACTAGACAGACCTTTATTGGCAAAGGAATGTCTCTGCATTTCAATATGCTATCTAGGTTAGTCATAACTTTTCTTCTAAGGAGTAAGCATCTTTTAATTTCATGGCTGCAGTCACCATCTGCAGTGATTTTGGAGCCCCAAAAAATAAAGTCTGACACTGTTTCTACTGTTTCCCCATCTATTTCCCATGAAGTGATGGGACCAGATTCCATGATCTTCGTTTTCTGAATGTTGAACTTTAGACCAACTTTTTCACACTCCTCTTTCACTTTCATCAAGAGATTTTTAAATTCCTCTTCACTAGGGCATCTCCTAATTCAGGAATTTTAAAACTGAGTTTTAAAGAACTCTATCCCTGCAGTGTACTCTGGCATTTCTGCAAGTATTTGGTTTAAATTTTATTCTGTATGTACTTTGACTAGTTTTTTTAAAAAATAGCATAGCACATTCACGTGTCCTACATAGTGTCGGAATACTTCTGAGACCAGCTGAATGTCAAGTTGAAGTCTCAAAGACTGGATTTATATTAAATCTTAGTGAAGTACTGCTCTTTTCTGACTTAAGCATGTAACTCAAGAAGTAAAAGAGAATCCTTTTTCAAAATGGGGAGCTTTTAGATATTAGATTCTCTGGCTATCTAGAAAAGGTATCTTGGAAGGTGCTGCTGTAGTTACGGCTTTGCCATCTCTCATAGATTAGTTGTAAACATACTCTGGCCTTCTATAAGCAGAACCTAGAACTCCAAGCAGATTTTGCAAAATACAACAATGCATTCAAGGGCCTCCGTGTATTCTTGAAAGTGTTATGTAGTGCACTAATAGCTCACCATCAAAAGTCATATCATTTATAGCAGAGAAAGCATTAGTTCACACATTTATCTTGACACATTGCTGGGAGGTTTTCTGCTATGTTTGAAACTAAGAACAGAAACATAAGTAAGATATGTTACTATGGCAGATTCAATCACTCTTCCCTTCCTACAACTTAACACCTAAAACATTTATTACATTCTACTGTAAATATTGAGACTTCCCCAGTGGCTTAGACAGTAAAGAACCTGCCTACAATACAGAGATGGGTCTGACCCTTGGGTCGGAAAGATCCCCTAGAGAAGAAAATGGCAACCCACTCCAGGATTCTTGCCTGAGAAATTCCATGGGCAGAGGAGCCTGGCAGGCTACAGTCCTCAGGGTCCCAAGGAGTTGGACACAACTTAGTGACTGAGGACGCAGTTCAGTTCAGTTCAGTCTCTCAGTCATGTCCGACTCTTTGCGACCCCATGAATCGCAGTACGCCAGGCCTCCCTGTCCATCGCCAACTCCTGGAGTTCACTCAGACTCACGTCCATTGAGTCCATGATGCCATCCAGCCATCTCATCCTCGGTCGTCCCCTTCTCCTCCTGCCCCCAATCCCTCCCAGCATCAGGGTCTTTTCCAATGAGTCAACTCTTCACATGAGGTGGCCAAAGTACTGGAGCTTCAGTTTTAGCATCATTCCTTCCAAAGAAATCCCAGGGTTGATCTCCCTCAGAATGGACTGGTTGGATCTCCTTGCAGTCCAAGGGACTTCTCCAACACCACAGTTCAAAAGCATCAATTCTCTGCGCTCAACCTTCTTCACAGTCCAACTCTCACATCCATACATGACCACAGGAAAAACCATAGCCTTGACTAGACGGACCTTAGTCGGCAAAGTAATGCCTCTGCTTTTGAATACACTATCTAGGTTGGTCATAACTTTTCTTCCAAGGAGTAAGCGCCTCTTAATTTCATGGCTGCAGTCACCATCTGCAGTGATTTTGGAGCCCCCCAAAATAAAGTCTGACACTGTTTCTATTGCTTCCCCATCTATTTTCCATGAAGTGATGGGGCCAGATGCCATGATCTTCGTTTTCTGAATGTTGAGCTTTAAGCCAACTTTTTCACTCTCCTCTCTCACTTTCAACAAGAGGCTTTTTAGCTCCTCTTCCCTTTCTGCCATAAGGGTGGTGTCATCTGCATATCTGAGGTTATTGATATTTCTCCCGGCAATCTTGATTCCAGCTTGTGCTTCTTCCAACCCAGCATTTCTCATGATGTACTCTGCATAGAAGTTAAATAAGCAGGGTGACAATATACAGCCTTGACGTACTCCTTTTCCTATTTGGAACCAGTCTGTTGTTCCATGTCCAGTTCTAACTGTTGCTTCCTGACCTGCATACAGATTTCTCAAGAGGCAGGTCAGGTGGTTTGGTATTCCCATCTCTTTCAGAATCACACACTGTAAATATCAACTTTTTTTTTTTTTTTGTCCAATAAATTGTGAGATATTTAAGGACATATATCTGGATATCACATTTGAGCTTTAACAGAACAGTTGAATAGATTGACCAGTGGAAGAAATTGTACTCCATGCAGAACATTCAGCATGACCTAGGCTGCAGGTGTGTGCAAAGACAGGCAGGAAGCAGTTTCATTGTAGGAACTTAGGTCCATTGTCATCAGCATAGACATGGGAGATGAAATGTACAAGTTACATGAGTTTTTTAAAAGTAAAATGATAAAAAGAATATAGTGGCATAAGCATATAATCAGTGTTTAATAAGGATAAGTATCCGTTCTTTCCTTTCTCCAAACATATTTCACCACTACTCTTAGATAAATTTGTATTTTGTAAAATGGACAGAAGTAATCACACTTATTTTATAATCACTTTTGCAGAATAGGATTGCATAAAGTGGTATAATGGTTGAAAACATGGTTTATCAGTCCTGAAGCATTGTGCACATTTTGACTATAACTTAGAATTACTGTCCCTGATGTGTGTTTACATCAATAATGGCTTTTGTATTATTATTATTTTATTTTTTTACTTCTTCCCAGATGGGTTTGCATCCACTGTGTTGGCACCAAAGGATGAAAAGTTATCTAAGTACCCAACTGATGAACTCTGGTCAAATATCCTGAAAATTGCCTCTGGACATCATGTCCAGCATATGAAACTCATTTTGCCTAGAGAAAAAGGAATTCCCAAATGAGTCATGTAATTCTTGGTTTTGGAGCAATGGAGCCAGGAAAAATTGAGTTTTGCTACAGAAAATAATTGGGTCTCTTCTTTTAGCACAGTATAAGTCCCCAGTGTCACACACCACTCTGGGTCAACCCTTAACAGCCTTTCCATTTGCTGGGCCCACAGAGGAAAAACAGAAAATGTTTCTACCTGAGATAGCTGCCTGTGTGAACTACAAAGAATAGATCAAGATTAACAGGACAGATTCTTAGGCCTTCCAAGAGAAAGAAGAGAGAAATCTTTCTCTGCAAGAGAAACCATACAGTTTATTTATATCCAACTTCATATTCCAAAATCAAAATCATATCCCACCTAGATCTGTTAACACACTTTGGTTTCCATGGTTAAATACGTTTTTTTCTCTGCAGGAATGTAAACACTGCATACATAGGTGGAAACTTATAGTCTTTCAGTCACATGAAGGTGAAAGTGTTAGTCACTGAGTCATGTATGACTCTTTGCAACCCCGTGGGCTGGTAGCTCACCAGGCTCCACTGTCCACGGAATTCTCCAGGCAAGAATACTGGAGTGTGTTGCCATTCCCTTCTCCAGGGTATCATCCTGACCCAAGGATTGAACCTAGGTCTCCTACATTGAGGCAGATTCTTTACTATCTGAGCCACCAGGGAAGCCCCATAAGATTCAATATGTGTAGGCTTCCCCTGGTGGCTTAGAGGTTAAAGCGTCTGCCTCTAATGCGGGAGACCTGGGTTTGATCCCTGGGTCGGGAAGATCCCCTGGAGAAGGAAATGGCAACCCACTCCAGTATTCTTGCTTGGAGAATCTCATAGACTGAGGAGCCTGGTGGGCTGCAGTCCATGGGGTCACAAAGAGTTGGACATGACTGAGTGACTTTACTTAAACAAACACTTACCTTGAAGGTAGGGTTCTTATCTGGTTCAGTTTTCTGTCTTTCTTCCTCTAACCTTGCCCTACCTTTTGATCCTGATAAGCCACATGTAAAATGATGCAGGCCCATGGTTACATGAGAAATGACCTAAAATTGCTTTACTCAGTAGGAGCATGCAAAAGTATCATGGTGATTGTGCACTTGTCCAGAAGTGCTGGGTAGGAGAGAGAGAAAGAGATATATCTTCATCTCAGCATAGTCTGGAAGTTACTTTTCTCTCAAAAGGGCAAAGTTGGCATGACACTATTTCCAGAGTCTTCTATCACAGTGAGCATTTAGCAGTCACACAGCAGGAATAATAAGTTTAATAATGATTTTTTTTTAATTGAAACTGAGTAACAACAAAAGTGCTAGTCAGTCAGTTGTATCCCACTCTTCGTGACCCCATGGACTGTAGCCCACCAGGCTCTTCTAGCCATTGGATTCTCCAGGCAAGAATACTGGGGTGGGTTGCCATTCTCTTCTCCAGCGGGTCTTCCTGACTCAGGGATCAAACCTGTGCCTCTTGAGTCTCCTGACTGGCAAATGAGTTCTTTACGACTGGCATCACCTGGGAAGGTAACAGCATAAGAGAAAACAAACTATTTTTCTACATATAGATACAAAGACCCAACTTAAGAAAAAAAAAAAATTCCAGTGCATTCTACTTCCATTCAGTTCAGTTCACTTGCTCAGTAGTGCCTGACTGTTTGCAACCCCATTGACTACGCACACCAGGCCTCCCTGTCTATCACCACCTCCCTGAGTTTACCCAAACTCATGTCCATTGAGTCGGTGATGCCATCTAACCATCTCATCCTCTGTCATCTGATTCTCCTTCCACCTTCCATCTTTCCCAGCAACAGGGTCTTTTCAAATAAGTCAGTTCTTCACATCAGGTGGCCAAACTATTGGAGTTTCAGCTTCAGCATCAGTCCTTCCAACTAAATTCAGGACTGATTTCCTTTAAGATGGACTGGTTGGATCTCCTTGCAGGCCAAAGGACTCTCAAGAGCCTTCTCCAACACCACAATTCAAAAGCATCAATTCTTCAGCACTCAGCTTTTTTATAGTCTAACTGTCAAATCCATACATGACTACTGGAAAAACCACAGCTTTGACTAGGTGGACTTTTGTTGGCAAAGTAATGTCTATGGTTTTTATTATGACATCTAGTTTGGTCATAACTTTTCTTCCAAGGAACGAGTGTCTTTTAATTAATTTCATGGCTACAGTCACCATCTGTATTGATTTTGAAGCAAAAAAAAAAAAAAAAATCTGACACTGTTTCCACTAAGTTTCCCCATCTATTTCCCATGAAGTGATGGGACAAAGTGCCATGACCTTAGCTTTCTGAATGTTGAGCTTTAAGCCAACTTTTTCACTCTCCTCTTTCATTTTCAACAAGAGGCTCCTTAGTTCTTCTTCACTTTCTTTCATAAGGGTGGTGTCATCTGCATATCTAGGGTTATTGATATTTCTCCCAGCAATCTGGATTCCAGGTGGTGCTTCATTCAGCCCAGCATTTTGTGTGATGTACTCTGCATATAAGTTAAATAAGCAGGGGGACAATATACAGCCTTGACATACTCCTTTTCGTATTTGGAAACAGTCTGTTGCTCCATGTCCAGTTCTAACTGTTGTTTTTTGACCTGCATATAGATTTCTCAGGAGGCAGGTCAGATGGTCTGGTATTCCCATCTCTTTCAGAATTTTCCACAGTTTTTTGTAATCCACACAGTCAAAGGCTTGGCATAGTCAGTAAAGCTGAAATGGATGTTTTTCTGGAACTCTCTTGCTCTTTCAATAATCCAACAGATGTTGGCAATTTGATCTCTGGTTTCTCTGCCTTTTCTAAATCCAGGTTGAACATCTGGAATTTCACAGTTCACGTACTATTGAAATCTGGCTTGGAGAATTTTGAGCATTACTTTACTAGTATGTGAGATGAGTGCAATTGTGTGGTAGTTTGAGCAGTCTTTGGCATTGCCTTTCTTTGGGATTGGAATGAAAACTGACCTTTTCCAGTCCTTTGGCCACTGCTGAGTTTTCCAGATTTGTGGCATATTGAGTGCAGCACTTTCAAAGCATCATCTTTTAGGATTTGAAATAGCTCAACTGGAATTCCATCACCTCCACTAGCTTTGTTTGTAGTGATGCTTACTAAGGCCCACTTGACTTTGCATTCCAGGATGTCTGGCTGTAGGTGAGTGATCACATCATCGTGATTATCTATGTCATGAAGATCTTTTTCTGTACAATCTTCTGTGTATTCTTGCCACCTCTTCTTAATTTCTTCTGCTTCTGTTAGGTTCATACCATTTTCTGTCCTTTATTGTGCCCATTTTTACATGAAAAGTTCCCTTGGTATCTCCAGTTTTCTTGAAGAGATCTCTAGTCTTTCCCATTCTGTTGTTTTCCTCTGTTTCTTTGTATTGATCACTGAGGAAGGCTTTCTTATCTCTCCTTGCTATTCTTTGGAACTCTGCATTCCAACAGGTATAAGCTTTCCTTTTCTCCTTTGTCTTTTACTTCTCTTGTTTTCACAGGTATTTGTAAGGCCTCCTCAGACGACCATTTTGCCTTTTTGCATTTCTTTTTCTTGGGGATGATCTTGATCACTGCCTCCTGTACAATGTCACGAACCTCCGTCTTTAGTTCCTCAGGCACTCTATCTATCAGATCTAATCCCTTGGGATTTGATTTAGGTCATACCTGAATGGTCTAGTGGTTTTCCATACTTTCTTCAATGTAAGTCTGAATTTAGGAATGACTGAGCCACAGTCAGCTTCCAGTCTTGTTTTTGCTGACTGTATAGAGCTTCTCCATCTTTGGCTGCAAAGAATATAATCAGTCTGATTCAGTATTGATCATCTGGTGATGTCCATGTGTAGAGTCTTCTCTTGTGTTGTTGGAAGAGGGTGTTTACTATGACCAGTGCGTTCTCTTGGCAGAACTCTGTTAGTCTTTGCCTTGCTTCATACTCCAAGGCCAAATTTGCCTATTATTCCAGGTATTACTTGACTTCCTGCTTTTGCATTCCAGTCCCCTATAATGAAAAGGACATCTCTTTTGGGTGTTAGTTCTAGAAGGTCTTGTAGGTCTTCACAGAGCCATTCGACTTCAGCTTCTTTAGTATTACTAGTTGGGGCATAGACTTGGATTACTGTGATACTGAATGGTTTGCCTTGGAAACAAACAGAGATCATTCTGTCATTTTTGAAATTGCACCCAAGTACTGCATTTCAGGCTTTTTTGTTGACTATGATGGCTACTCTATTTCTTCTAAAGGATTTTTGACACACAGTAGTAGATATAATGGTCATCTAAGTTAAATTCACCCATTCCAGTGCATCTTAGTTCACTGATTCCTAGAATGTTGACATTCACTCTTGCCATCTCCTGTTTGACCACTTCCAATTTGCCTTGATTCATGGACCTAACATTCCAGGTTCCTATGCAATACTGCCCTTTACAGCATTGGACTTTTCTTCCATCACCAGTCACATCCACAGCTGGGTGTTGTTTTTGCTTTGGCTCCATCCCGTCATTCTTTCTGGAGTTATTTGTCCACTGATCTCCAGTAGCATATTGGCCACCTACCAACCTGGGGAGTTCATCTTTCAATGTCATATCTTTTCGCCTTTTCATACCATTAATGTGAGGAGATACCCCACTTCCAAGGGCAGAGAAGCCCCAGCAAGACCTTAGGCACTGAAGTGGCAGCTGTGTAGTGCTGGAGCAACCTTGAGAAGATACCCTATGTCCAAGGGCAAAGGTGAAGCCCCAGCAGGAGGTAGCTGGAGTGGAAGCACATTTAGAATTAAAGCCCATACTCGCCAGAGATGCTCAGAGGGCTCAAACAGACTTGTGCACACCAGGACCCAGGAACCATACAGACAGACAGAACTATATTTGAGTGTCACCTGTGGGGGTACAGATCAGCAGTGGACTGCCACAGGGACAAGGGCTCTGAGTGGAGCAGATCTGGATGTGGCATATGCCCTCTTGGAGGAGGTTACCATTAACCTACATAGAGCTGCCAGAGCTTACACAGAACTGACTCTTGCAGGGCACAACTAGAACCTTGTTTGCACCAGTGACCCCACAGGAGACTGACCCCGACTTGCCCTTGAGTGTTTAGGAGTCTCTGGTGGAGGCGTGGGTCAGCAATGGCCTGCTGCAGGGTTGGGGACACTGAGTGTAGCAGTGGGTGCATGTGACCTTTTGAAGGGGTTGCCATTATCTTCATTACCTCCAGCTTAGTTTAGCCTCAGGTCAAATAATAGGGAGGGAACACAGCCCCACCCTTCAACAGAAAATTGGATTAAAGATTTAGTGAGCATGGCCCCATCAGAATAAGACACATTTCCCCTGTTAAGCAGTCTCTCCCATCAGGAATCTTCCATAAGCCTCTTATCCTTCTCCATCAGAAGGCAGACAGACTGAAAACCATAATCACAGAAAACTAATCAATCTCATCACATGGCTTTGACTAACTCAATGAAACTATGAGCCATGCCTTGTAGGACCACCCAAGACAGACAGGTCATGGTGGAGAGTTCTGGCAAAACGTGGTCCATTGGAGAAGGGAATGGCAAACCACTTTAGTATTCTTGCCTTGAGAACACTATGAACAGTATGAGAAGGAATTCTACTTACTGGGTGTAAAAAAAGTGTTCACAAGCTTTTTTTTTTTTTTTTTTTTGGCAGGGGGCATCCTTTTACTTAAGCCTCATGGCAACCTTGTAATGTAGATAATTTGTAGAAGGCTTTTCTAACAAATTTCTGAGGATGAACTTTCTATGACTTTTCTTCCAATGTAAAAGTTATGAGCATTTATTATTTTCTGTATTATATTTTAGCACAATGGAGACCTAGAGGAAAGTTATACACCTAGACTTTCTGTCAATAGCAAGTTGCACCTGGTTACACAGAGAGGGGAACTTACTATAGCCAGCTCTCCAGACCCATCAAAGCCTGCTAGGTGTATGGGCCACCACGAGCTGAGTGAGTCTCTGTGGGATGAGGTGATATATGTATGTGTGTGTATACATATATATATATAATATGCAGTTCAGGTCAGTCACTCAGTCGTGTCTACTCTTTGTGACCCCATGGAATGCAGCACACCAGGCCTCCCTGTCCATCACCAACTCCCGCAGTTTACTCAAACTCATGTCCATTGAGTCAGGGATGCCATCCAACCATCTCATCCTCTGTCGCCCCCTTCTCCTCTCCTCCTGCCTTCAATCTTTCCCAGCATCAGGTTTTTTGCCTCAGGTGGCCAAAGTATTATAGCTTCAGCTTCAGCATCAGTCCTTCCAATGAATATTCAGGGCTGATTTCCTTTAGGATAGACTGATTAGATCTCCTTGAAGTCCAAGGAATGCTCAAGAGTCTTCTCCAACACCATAGTTCAAAAACATCAATTCTTTGGCGCTCAGCTTTCTTTATAGTCGTGTGTGTGTGTGTGTGTGTGTGTGTGTGTGTAATTTCTAATTGTTGATCCTGTAAGTTTGAACACATTTTAACAACCATGCACATTTTACTGCCCCTCCATCCATCGTGTTTTGACATCATATTTTATATCATTTTGTGTGCATCCTTTAACTGTTTATCGTGGGCATAGATGATTCCACTATATTTGTCTTTTAAACTTACTACTACTTTACAAATAGTTGATCTACTACCTTCAATGTGGATGTTATTATGTGTCCTTCAGGAGACTAGGGATATGGATGACATAGTGACCACTCAGATCCCATAGAATATTCAAGTATCTTACTGAGCAAAGAATTTTACTCCCATACTATAATAATCTTTTAAACTAGATAACTTTTATAACGGAGAAGGCAATGGCACCCCCTCCAGTCCTTTTGCCTGGAAAAATCCTATGGGCAGAGGAGCCTGGTGGGCTGCAGTCCATGGCGTCGCTAAGAGTTGGACACGACTGAGCGACTTCATTTTCACTTTTCACTTTCATGCACTGGAGAAGAAAATGGCAACCCACTCTAGTGTTCTTGCCTGGAGAATCCCAGGGACGGGGGAGCCTGGTGGGCTGCCATCTATGGGGTCGCACAGAGTCGGACATGACTGAAGCGACTTAGCAGCAGCAACCCTTTATAAAGCCCTCTCTGACAATGCCAGCTTTCTTTTGCCTCTTTAAGTGACTCTCATCACCCCTAAAATTCTATAGCAATAGCACTTTATTTGATTCCCACATAGTGAAATATTTCATTAAAAACCTAAGCAATACGTTTGTTTGTTTTCTAACTCTCCTGTAGGATCCTCATTAGCATAAAAGTGATTTGTCTTTTCTTTTTCTTCTTCTTGGAAAGCACCCTCATTCAGCATGGGACATCTTGTAGTTCCTTACACATAACATTTCACTGACCAGTATTTTTGACCTATTGATCCATCTTCTATTGAATTTCTTCTTCAATTTGATACCTGTTTAAAGCTGTAGAATATGGATAAAAAGTTCTTGCCCTGAATTTCTGTTGGTAATTCTATATCTGGTTCTTTAGCTCTGAGCATTTCTCATAATTTATTTCCTAGTTTATTATTGATAAACTGTCTCTTCTTCTGTTTTTACTCTGGATGAAAAATGTTAAGCTCAGATTGAAATCATTAAAAAAATTCTCAGAGAAATGTTTTGTACTCCTCAGAGGAGCTACTATTATTTTAATTTATAATTATAATTACAACCGTGTTCATTGGGATAATTCTTCAATGCTCCCAGACAACATTTTCTATGAGAACATTTTGTTGATAATGCACCATAGGTTCCTAGGAAAAACTAATCTGTTAATTCAGTATATTTGGGTTTGTTGCTGGCTGAAAGAATTAGTTTCTGATTAGTTTGACTATATTGAATAGTTCACAGATGCTTAGCTGAATTTTAAACTAAAATTCTTTTAAAATTTTGATGCACAGAGCAGATTATTAAAAACTCAAGGCTTAATTCCACAGTATTTACATTTTACTTCCTTTCAGTTCAGTTCAGTCACTCAGTCATGTCTGACTCTTTGTGACCCTCACCTTTAAATACTACTATTTTGATCTTAATATATTCAAAATGAAAGAAATAAGAATAAGGTGAAAAGCTGCATGGCTTCTCTCTTGTAGCAATAGATACAGAATAGAATGTAGATTATAAAATATATTTCATAAATATATTCATAAAGTTTGGGTAAATCAATCCTCTGGTCTTCAGACCAGGTATGATAAGGAAAAAAGGATCATTTGGTCCTTTACCTCATATTTGATAAAGAAAAAAGAAAATTCGTCCAAGTACTTTCCTTCTTCCTTTTCAATTTTCCTTCCCTTCCTATACTTCCTTTCTTCTGTAACAATTATGCTAAAGCTAAGTCATAAAATACAGACAAAACTTTATTTCATCTCCCTTTATAACTCTATCTTGAGTTACATGAGAATAATTTTTCCCCATTCCAGGATGGAAATTTGAGCAGATATCACTATGTGTTTTCCAAGTTTGTTCTTATGTGATTACATAATCCTACAGTCAGTTTTCAGACCCCCAAAAACACACAATGTTTAATAGTTCCAACCAGTTTTTTTTTTTTTTTTTTTTTAAAAAGGATGCTTAATTCAAGCATTCACTGCAGAATAAGACTTCATCCCCTTTCCTACCTATGGTCTGTGGTTACCGAGCCTGCCTTTGCAGGAGATAATCTGCTTTCTCTTGGCTCTTACTCTGATCAAACCTGCTCCCACCTTCTCATGGTTCTTTAGGATAGGCAAATAAAGTGGTTTGCAGAAAAAGTCTGGGTTGACCTCCCATATTTCTTATTCTCCCTACCACTGCTTCTAACTAGATCTGATCTTAAAATGACCAGACTATCTTAAAATGACTTTGGTACTTTGCTTGCCTTTACTGAGATGCAAAGTGTTGATGAAAGAGATGTCATGTCATCCCTGATTCAGTTATAATTTCAGCCTCTAGCTTCAGTATCTGACTTTATGTCACCCTGTCTCTCTGAGCCCTTTTCTTCTGATTCTAAATGAAATCTTTAAAGGTGATCTGTTCTATCACTTTCTTCTGGTATTTACTTTCTTAGAACTATTAATATAAAGAAGATGATAACCAGTGTTTCAGGGATTGGCTGTGGTAATCATGTTTATCTGCCAGTCATATGGTTAAAATGGGAAATCCGATTCAGCTTTGCAAGTTCCAAGGGGTGATGCCTCAGGCCACTGCTCAGGATGAAAGGTTCAAACTCACACACACTTGGTTCTTAGTTGGTCACAATGTGGGCAACGGCGTTACCGCCTAAGAATCCCATGTAATACCTTTCATTCCACTGTTTCTCCATAGACCAGAGAATTCCTGGCCATCTCATAAGTAAGAGAGGTCCTGATTCAGCTTTTAACCATGGAATACTCGGTCCCTTTGGAAGAGTCCCTTGTTTTCAATTAGACAATTAATGCTGACCTAGTATAATTAGTGAAAATTAGTTAACCAGATTACATCACTTTTTACAGATCTTTTTAGTGACAGAGGAGTTTCTGGGAAATGTCTTTGATGGAGAGTCAGAAGGCTTACTAAGCTCCAAATCCCCTTTTTTCCCCAGATCCTGGTCTCCATGACATCATGAGAGTCTATATCTTTCTACTGGTTCCTTTATCTAGGTTTTTTTCATTGTTGTTGTTTTTGCAACATGCAGAATTAGGGCTTCTTTCTGAATTCCTACCAGTAGGAGGCCAGATGTATCTAAGTCCTAGCAACTGGATCTGAGTTACACATAGTACTTTTTCTTTGAAGATTTAAAAGTATTTTCTCTCAGAAGAAAATCTATTCTCATTTGCATGTACTTTAGTTTAATAATGATGGTTAATCAACTTTAAACTCTGGTCTTTTAAATTAAAAAGAAAATAGGAAAAGAAGAACCCTTATTTCAATAAAATGTAACTTAGAAAATGAAGATAGAATCATGTTTTTTCAGCTACATAAATCGTCTTTATCAGGCTCACTACAGGAGGACTTCATTTGAAAAGATAAAATACATTGACTGAGTAGTGATCTTTGGATAGTTGATAGAGGAATGGGGCCACTAACAAGAGGCTTATCTTTCAGAGAGGTTAATTCTTAAGCAGAGAGATTTGTAGACTGAAGCTCAGTCTTGGTATCATTATAACTGGCTTTATTTCCCTTTCAAAAAACACTCTTCAATTTGAGTCACGTGAAAACATGAGTTAAAATCTTAGAGTACAGGCATAACTTCTTAATAAATCTGTTGAAATTTTGGTGAACACTAGTACCATTACAACCTACTGTAAAAAAAAGATTTATTACTTTTTTAAAATTTTTCATCATTTTCCTCCTGAGCAAATTTATTGTTTAAATTAGTGGGAAAATAAGGATACTTTTTATTTTCCTCTTTAGATTTTGTGACTATTTTTTTAAAATTGCTCAGGGACAAACACACGCTGCTTTTTAAAAAGGAAAAAAACCAGTATGGTCTTTAAGCAATGCCAACGGTGTATGTACATGCGCATTTGTGTGTTTGTGCATGTAGAGAAAGCAGAGGCATCAGTCATATCTCCAGCAGACAGCCCTAAAAATGTGGTTCGTCAAAGCAGCTTTTTCCCCTGAGAAATAGTAAGAGGATTAAAACCAGCGGTGATTAGACTTTACAGCTAAAAACAGCTTGACAGTTTAAATTATGTCCTTTTCCTAGACTTCATTTTGCCCAATTAAAAAATTAAATAAGATTATTGATCTAAAGTAGACTGTGCTTTCTCTTGACAATGACTAAGCTTCCTTTGGACATCAAACATCTACTATATACTAACATTTTATACCTTTTGTTTGTTTCTATTTGTGTTGGTGTAGGGGTACTAGGTGGGACGCAGAAAATTATTAGCAGGTAGGCAAACAAGTATCCATCCCATACTTTTTAACCTACAGTCTGCTATTAAATACCTGTGGTAAAAGGTCACCCAGCAAATAACAAAAGGTCATTAACAGAAGAATGAAGTTGGTACTACGGCTTTTTTAATTAAAATTTATGCTTGTGACTTATATCATCTATTTGTGTTCTGTGAAGAATATAAAATTGATGTTTTTAAGAAATTTAAATATAAAGTGAAAGTCGTATCCAAGTCTCTGCAACCCCATGGACTGTAGAGTCCATGGAATTCTCCAGCCCAGAATACTGGAGTGGGTAGCCTTTCCCTTCTCCAGTGGATCTTCCCAACCCAGGGATTAAACACAGGTCTCCTATATTGCAGGCGGATTCTTTACCAGCTGAGATATATCCAGTGTGAACTGTCTGCTGAAAGTTTAAGTCTCTGGACTAGATGATTTCAGATGCCCCATGCAACTGCCCTGGCTGCACTTCCATAATTTTGGTCTCTATGTTCTACTGCTCTTACCTACATTTCACAGGAAGATGATAATTGCATTGCATTTAGAAAACAGGTGTACAAGAGGGAAAACAAGAGTAACTAACATTTAAACTTGGAGAGAGGAGAAGTGTTATATGTCATATCTGCTTGTGTGCATGTGTGCTAAATTGCTTAAGTTGTGTCCGACTCTTTGTGACCCTATAGACCATAGCCCGCCAGGCTCCTCTGTCTGTAGGATTCCTCAGGCAAGAATGCTGGAGTGAGTTGCCAGGACCTCCTCCAAGGGATCTTCCTTACCCAGGGATTGAACCCCTGTCTCTTATATCTCCTGCATTGGCAGACAGGTTCTTTACCACTTGCACCACCAGAGAAGCCCATGAATATCTAGTAGATATTTATTAGAATGAAATGATTGTGAAAAGTTCCATGCATAAATATTAGGTACATACGATTGTGAGATGAGATTTTCCTAACAAGAAACTGAGTGATGCAAAGGAAAGAGTAATGCCAAGGGTTTCAGAAAAACCTGGGTTTGACATCTGCTAGTGAGTTTCTCTGGGACAAGCTATGGTGCCCTTCAAGCCTTTAAGTTCTCCTCTTTATAATTTAGATGTTAATCGTTACTTTGTAAAATCACTCTGAGGATTAAATGAGACAGCACGTGGAGGGCAACCCGCTCAATTTTAGTGTATAAAAACATTAATTCTCTACTATTGTTCATGCCTAGTGTCCAGTGTTCATACACCCTTGAAAGTGGTCTATACTTAATTGCTTCTTCTGTCATTTTTCTAACTAAATGAGTACATCCCAATTATCAGTGCAGACATGATACTCATAAATGATTTGGAAAAGGCAATATCACATGACAATAATCTCACCAGATTGATCTCCCTGCACATTCTGAGTTGTTCAATCCTCTCTTCCTCCTGTAACGTGGACTTGGAACTTTCTACTCTAGGTTACAGAGAATAAAAAGCACTCTATGTGAGCATCAAAGCCAATTTAATCCTTGTTCAATTCTCACAAGACTCTTTTTGCAAAGAATAATCCCGTAGGACATCTCATTACTCACTGGGATAATTGTTCAAATATCAAAAGCTGCATAATAAAATAAGAAAATCTCTATTTTGAGAAAGTGCACTCTGGCTATCCTGCAAAGGAAAGACTGAGGGGGAGTGTATAGAGGTCGAAAGAACGGTGAGTGGGCTGTTGGAACACTCTACATGAAACATAATGAAGTCCTGAACTAAGGTGGAAGATGCTGGACAAATTGGAAGAAAATCTTATCAAATTTGCTGGAACAGACTTTATGGACGGAGAAGGTCAACCCTAAGTAATCATCAAAAGAATTAAGTAAACCTGTGCATTTCTGTATGTGGTGTGTGATAGTAAATGAGAGTGGAAGGAATCATGAAATCATGCTGCCAAAGTAGGAATAAAGGTTTCTGTGAACTGGGAATAGAGTCACTCAGAGATTTCTGAGGAGCTGGTCTTTCACCTCTTAGTAATCCATGAACGACTCACAGCTCTGCAAGGGCCCTGTGTTGCTGCTCTGAGAAATCAAATGTTCTGTCTTCTCAACACCAGCATGAAACTGAGCTCTATGAGTACCCAGGTGGCTTCCCAGGTGGCACTAGTGGTAAAAAACCCACCCGCCAATACAGAAGACAAAAGAGACATGGGTTTGATCCCTGGATCAGAAAGATCCCGTGGAGGAGAAAATGGCAGCCCACTCCAGTAGTCTTGCCTGGAAATCCCATGGACAGAGGAGCCTGAGGTGTTACAGTCCATAGTGTCAGAAAGAATCAGACACGACTGAAGTGACTTAGCGCAATGAATACCCAAGAGATGTTATTCTGGCCTCCAAAAACAGAAGTCATGATTTATTGAGCAATTCTATGAACCAAATGCTTATATACCCTTATGACAAATTTACAAACTGTAATTAATTCCATTTGCCGGATGATAAAATTGAGACTCCAAATATTGAGGTAGCATACTCAGAATTACACTATCAGCAAATGGCTAAACTGAAAGATTAATTTGTGTCAAATTGTAAAGCTGCTTCTCATTTTACACCACCATTCTTCCTCTGTAAAGGATATATAAAAAGCAAAAAAAAAAAAAAAAAAAGTAAAATGTTAGTGGCTCAGTTGTGTCTGACTCTTTGTGACCCCATGGGCTGTAGCCCTTCAGGCTCCTCACTCCATGGATTTCTCCAGGAAAGAATCCTGGAGTGGGTTGCCATTTCCTTGTTCAGGGGATCTTCCTGATACAGGGATCAAACCCAGGTATCTCTCATTGCAGGCAGATTCTTTACCACCATCTGAGCCACCAGGGAAACCCTAAAGAATAGATACATATATTCAATTTCAAATAGCTACAGAAATTATATATAGAGGTAAATTAAAAAGATAAATGGCTGTTTGAGGAGGCCTTACAAACAGCTGTGAAAAGAAGGGTAGTGAAAAGCAAAGGAGAAAAGGAAAGATATAACCATTTGAATGCAGAGTTCCAAAGAATAGCAAGAAGAGATAAGAAAGCCTTCCTCATCGATCAATGCAAAGAAAGAGAGGAAAACAACAGAATGGAAAAGACTAGAGATCTCTTCAAGAAAATAGAGATACCAAGGGAAAATTTCATGCAAAGATGGGCTTAATAAAGGATAGAAATGGTAGGAACCTAGCAGAAGCAGAAGATATTAAGAAGAGGTGGCAAGATACACGGAAAAACTGTACAAAAAAGATCTTCATGACCCAGATAATCACGATGGTGTGATCACTCACCTAGAGCCAGACATCCTGGAATGTGAAGTCAAGTGGGCCTTAGGAAGCATCATTATGAACAATGCTAGTGGAGGTGATGGAATTCAGCTGAGCTGTTTCAAATCCTGAAAGATGATGCTGTGAAACTGTGTCTCTCAATATGTCAGCAAATTTGGAAAATCTCACTGTTCATGGGGTCGCAAAGAGTCAGACATGACTGAGCAACTGAACTGAACTGAACACACGCTAGTAAAGTAATGCTCAAAATTCTCCAAGCCAGGCTTCAGCAGTACGTGAACTGTGAACTCCCTGATGTTCAAGCTGGTTTTAAAAAAGGCAGAGGAACCAGAGATCAAATTGCCAACATCTGCTGGAACATGGAAAAAACAAGAGAGTTCCAGAAAAACATCTATTTCTGCTTTATTGACTATGCCAAAGCCTTTGAGCTGTGTAGATCATAGTAGACGGTGATTCTGAAAGAGATGGGAATACCAGACCACCTGACCTGCCTCTTGAGAAACCTATATGCAGGAAGTAACAGTTAGAACTGGACATGGAACAACAGACTGGTTCCAACTAGGAAAAGGAGTACATCAAGGCTGTATTTTGTCTCCCTGCTTATTTAACTTATATGCAGAGTACACCATGAGAAATGCTGGGCTGGATGAAGCACAAGCTGGAATCAAGATTGCCAGGAGAAATATCAATAACCTCAGATATGCAGAGGACACCACCCTTATGGCAGAAAGTGATGAGGAACTAAAGAGCCTCTTGATGAAAGGGAAAGAGAGTGAAAAAGCTAGCTTAAAGCTCAACATTCAGAAAATGAAAATCATGGCATCCAGCCCCATCACTTCATGGCAAATAAATGGGGAACAGTGGCTGACTTTATTTTTTGGGCTCCAAAATCACTGCAGATGGTGATTGCAGCCATGAAATTAAAAGATACTGACTCCTTGGAAGGAAAGTTATGACCAACCTAGAGAGCATATTAAAAAGCAGAGACATTGCTTTGTCAACAAAGGTCTGTCTAGTCAAGGCTATGGTTTTTCCAGTGGTCATGTGTGGATGTGAAAGTTGGACTATAAAGAAAGCTGAGCACCAAAGAATTTATGCTTTTGAACTGTGGTGTTGGAGAAGACTCTTGAGAGTCTCTTGGACTGCAAGGAGATCCAACCAGTCCATCCTAAAGATCAGTCCTGGGTGTTCATTGGAAGGACTGATGTTGAAGCTGATACTTCAGTCCTTTGGCCACCTGGTGCAAAGAGCTGACTCATTAGAAAAGACCCTGATGCTGGGAAAGATTGAGGGTAGGAGGAGAAGGGGACAACAGAAGATGAGATTGTTGGACAGTGTCACCAACTCAATGGACATGGGTTTGGGTGGACTCTGGGAGATGGTGATGGACAGGGCGGCCTGGTGTTCCATGGTTCAAGGGGTCACAAAGAGCTGGACATGACTGAGTGACTGAACTGAACTGAAATAAATGTATTGAATTCATTGTCTTCAAAATTCATTCTCTCCCTCTCTCTCTATCTCTCAGTCTCTGCTTGTCTCTCCTTTATACACCCCAACACACACATAAATGGAGACAGATGAAACATTATTTCCCTTGGGGTTAAATATAAACCTATGGGAAGTTTCTTACCTTGAGTGCCAATATACTCAACTCAAAATTAAATTTTAGAAATATAATTGTGTGTTTATGAATGAGGGAAGATCCCCGAGTAAGTAAAAATGTTGCCTTATTGGTTTTCTCTGTTTTTATTAAAATCAGTTGCTAGTCCTTGAAGTTTACCCAATAATTGTTTCTAAAACATTTATTTTTTAAATTAATTTTTATTTTTTAGTTTGTTTTGCTTTATAATACTGTATTCATTTTGCTATACATTGACATGAATCAGCCACGAGTGTACATGAACTCCCAATCCCGACCCCTCCCTCCCCTCTCCTGCCCCACACCATCTCTCTGGATTATCCCTTGCATCAGTCTCAAGCATCCTGCATCCTGCATCGAACCTAGACCAGCGATTCATTTCACTTATGATATCATACATATTACACTGCCACTCTCCCAAATCATCCCACCCTCTCCCTCTCCCACAGAGTCCAAAAGGCCGTTCTATACATCTGTGTCTCTTTTGCTGTCTCACATACAGGTTTATCATTACCATGTTTCTAAATTCCATATATATGTGTAAGTATACTGTATTGGTGTTTTTCTTTCTGGCTTACTTCACTCTGTATAATAGGCTCCAGTTTCATTCACCTCATTAGAACTGAGTCAAATGTATTCTTTTTAATGGCTGAGTAATACTCCATTGTGTATATGTACCACAGCTTTCTTATCCATTCATCTGCTGAAGGACATCTAGGTTGCTTCCATGTCCTGGCTATTATAAACAGTGCTGCGATGAACATTGGGGTACCTGTGTCTCTTTCAATTCTGGTTTCCTCAGTGTGTATGCCCAGCACTGGGATTGCTGGGTCATAAGGCAGTTCTGTTTGCAATTTTTTAAGGAATCTCCACACTGTTCTCCATGGTGGCTGTACTAATTTGTATTCCCACCAACAGTGTAAGAGGGTTCCCTTTTCTCCACACCCTCTCCAGCATTTATTGCTTGTTGACTTTTGGATCGCAGCCATTCTGACTGGTGTGAAATGGTACCTCATTGTGGTTTTGATTTGCATTTCTCTGATAATGAGTGATGTTGAGCATCTTTTCATGTGTTTGTTAGCCATTCGTATGTCTTCTTTGGAGAA